>VDFB02356973.1:166878-230300 GCA_007258455.2 Sequoia sempervirens
ATTAATAAAGCCCTAGACAAGTGTGAAAGTGTAAATATACACCTTACAACACCACAAATAAGGCATAATTAAGTCCATTTTATTTAATAGGGACCTTAACTTAATGAAAATATGTAAAATACATATTACAACACTAAATTAAGGCATCATTAAGTTTTTTATTATTATTAATTATTCCCAAATTAAGTGTGAAAAAGGGATACTTTTTCCTACACTACATTTAGCCCCCACTTTAGTGAGAGTATGAATCCATGTCAAACTCATGCTAAAGTAGACATTCAAGACACGTGTATGCAACAATGACAAAGATACTCAATCATAAAACATCAAAGCCTAGAAGAAAAGGTGGGAAGATCAAGCTTCGACTGTCCAACATGATGTGGAACACATATAGGTTGTTTTTCCAACACGTTCACAAGAAAAACTTCATGTCCAATATGCAAATGGCACATACACTCACATGAGATAATGGAACCTTAGGTTGTTCAATAGGTGAGCCCCCAAGAAAGTGGCTTAGTGATAAATTCATGCCTCTATCTAGGCTCTCATTGTACTTACCATACCAAAGCTATCCCTTTGACAACTCTGATAGGTTGCCACACACATTTTGGTTTTGAGATTCATAAAGCCTAACAAGCTACATTATACTAAGCACACTATGAACAAGGGAAAGGCTCTTCTAGAAAGAAATGTGTGTTATTCTTGGTGGCCTTATAGGGATGGGTTCGATCTTCACAAGGTTAACAAGTTATATTATGCTAAACACTTATGAACACTATATATGTAGGTTTTTTCAAAGGGATATTTCTTAGTTTATGAAAGGTATTTTTCTTAGGGATCATCATGCCTAATGTCTCCAAGAGAGGAAAAGTCTAGGATAAAAGATTCACAACTTAGGGAATGCAACGTGTAGCATCACCACTAAGAGGAAATTCATATGCTAATAAATATCATGCTTTTGGAGGACATCAAACCCAATGAAACCACCAAGAAAATGATGCATCACAAGAACTAAGAAAATCACACAAATAAACATGAGTGTCAATGTATGCCCCCACTTTAAAGGAATTACTACACCATTGTTGTGAGCAATAACTTTAAAGTAGAAAATATTCCATGCTAACCATAAAGAAGACATGAGAGCTTACTTGGAAATCCCTATACCAATTCATATGTTTCCAAATGAAGCTACATCATGAAAAGGGTTGCCCCAAAATAAAATCCCAAAACACAAAAGGGATCCACAGATTTGGGGTCAGTTTATCTTTGCTAAAATGATTTTATAGAGTTCAAAAATGTCATCATTCCCCAAATACTCATAGAACAAGAATAATGACACATAAAGAGAAAAAAGAAAGAAAAAGCTTTCGAGTCAACATGGAAGAGACCTAAATGTCTCAGCGACTTGTGCCATCCCCAAAAGGAAAACACAAGAAAAATGAAAAGATAAATGTTCACAACATATAGAGGAATGCAGTTACACAGAGAAATGTACATAAAAAGAGAGATACATCAAATAGAACAGTATGAGGGATCACATGGCACATATACAATCACACAAAGAACATGAAAAAGAAAACAAAGAAAAATACTAGTAAGGCACATGTGAGTGAACCTATAGCAGGTCGTTTGCATCCCAATCTTGTTAAGTATATACTGAAGGTGGACAACTAGCCAAAGGGACAATGAAAAATGTCAAAACTAGGACAAGGATATTGAAATCCTTTCCCCCACTAAGTACAAGACAAGAACGAGTCAAGATGAGTGATGAGAATGAGCTCCTTGCAATAAAAAATGATTCAGAATGAACGTTAAACATGTAATAGTGAGCATACTATGATCCTACAACTATTACATGGAAAGGAGAAAAGCACATGTTTTAAGTCAAGATGGACCCTAGGAGATCTGAATTTCTCCAATATTCCCTTTAAAATATGACAATTATTGGTTTGATTTCCAAAGAATATCCGATAAGCACAATATGGTATATTTTGATAAGTTTGATTTTTGGTTAGATTTTGACATTTAGGTGGCAATTTAATCAATTTCCAATATAGAAGGGTGTAAAAAATATTGTCTTGGAAATTTATAATAGGTCATAGGAGGATGTAGGAATATCATACAACTTTTGTAGTAGAAGTCTTTGGTGTGCATGTAGTTTCACTTTCTTATTCTTTGGTTTGATAATTGTATGGTCATCACTTTCCCCTTCTAACTGCAAGGCCTTTCCTTTTCAGAAAAAGGATGTGTTGGGAGTAGTAAAGTGCTCAAAATTTTTGTTTTCTTTTCTCTTATGTGTGGGAGATGTATTGAAAGCTAGTTGAGGAGGAGGAATTTTTTTTTTAATGAGGTGGACAAGGGTACATATGAATTCTATTCCTTCTTCATGGTTAAGCAACATTCGTATGTTCCCTATGAGAGGAATGCCATTAGTGGCAATAGATTCAGTTCTCACAAATTATTGCAAACTTTTTAATTCTTCACTTATCTTTCATGCATTTTGAGAGACATGAGCAACCATTGTTCCAATATCATTCATATTATTTGTAGGTAAGGAAGCCATTAGAAATGAGGTATGAAGGCTATGATCCATAGAGGGTTGATTATTAGCACTATTAGTGAAAGAGTTGGAAAACCCAAGATCCATAGTGAAAGGTGTATCATGGGATGACATAAGTCTCAAACTACATTTCACAATAGAATTTCTAATAGGACACCAAGTTATAAAGCTCATATAAGTTTCACAAACTCAATGTAAACCCAAAAAGGAAAGAGGGTGAAATGTAATGCAATGACCTAGAATGCAATTTTCAAATTTTGAACAAGTTACTTTTTTTATTACACGAAAACCTGAAAATGATCTCTTTCAAATGAAATTTTGAAATCAAACAATGCACTAATTTTATAAAGTTAAGCTAAATATAATCAATTTCACTTAACAAAAAATTTGTAAACTGAAACTAAAAATTGAAAACAACAAAATGAAATGTAGAAACAAATGTTTTAATGCCCACAAAATTAGGAAATGACCCTGATCAGGGACTTATTCACCCAAGGGTGAATGGGTCCTAGGTTAGGGTTTTTAAAAATGTGTTTATAGATTTATGAGATGATTTTAGTGGTTTCTAGATTCAGATAAAAAATAGTAAGTTCTAGTTTGACCTTTCTGTGAAACTAATGTTGAATGCAAGTGCAAAATATGACAAAATGAAAAACTAGGAGACCTAATTTGATGTACAATTTTATTTCAATTTTAAAATGCAAATGAATGATGATGTAATGCTATGCAAATTATTTGAAAAATGACTAATTTTTTTTGCATTTTCATATTTCAAGAGATGCAAAAATGCAATCCTAAAAACATAAATGAAGTGCAAAGATAATGGAATTTAAAAAACCCTAAATGAGACTCAATTCAATGAAATGTAATGTAAATTAATGCAAGATCTAAATCTAGGGTGAAAGTGGATTCTAAAATTAGAAAATTACAATGCTCAAACTTAGGTTCACCACAATGAAACATAGAAAAAATAGGGAGTTTTCTTTACCAAAGTGTGGAATGATTGTAAAGGGAGTATGATGGACATATTTCTCTTTAGGAAATGGTATCCAAATAGTGAAATTACTATCAACCAAAAGGTGAGTCAAGTCAAAGTGTGAATCTACAAATTTCCCTTTTTATGCAACAACAGGGTCCTAATTAAACAACACTTTGGGGAGAAAGATTAAAAATAGCAAACTAATTCCAAAATGTAAGCTATAAAGTGCATCTAATAGATTAAGCTCAATTATGATGGAACCAAAAATTAAAATGAAAATCTACGAAAGGGAAAATGATGTGTACTAGTCACCAAAAGTTCTTTTTTCAAATCTAACTTAGGACTCATCCACCCTATGGTGAATGGGTCTTGGCTAGGGATTTGTAAAAATGGTATCAGGGTTCTCTTCTTTTGTTTCTACACTCCTAAATCCACGATTTTCAAGGTCGAATAGTTGAAAATAAATCCAATAGGTGAGATTTCATGAAATTGCAACAATCATGACAACAAATGCAACTTTGACAACTTTGCAATTTTGCTCTTCAAGATATCTTCCACTTGAAATCTGCAAACACAAATCAAGAAGGAAATTTTTTTTATTGTTGGTGAATGGGGGTTTGCCTTGGTCCAATCTTGTTTTGGTAATTAAAACTTGTAATACAATGAAATATCATGGAAGGAATGATGAATGAACAAGCCTATTCCACAACTCACCAAACCCTTGTTTGAACCTTGGAATATAGATCTGCAACTTGCATTAAATGGATTCAATGGATGTGGATCTTGATCTTGAAACTTGATTTTCAATAATACTTTTGAATGCTTGAATGGATCTTGAACACTACATCAACATATTAGCTCAGATAACATGCATGATACAAGAAGACCTTGAAATGATGATATGATCTTGATTGTTGCAATAATTCTTCTATAAATCTACTCTTGAATTCCTTGAAAATGCTCATGAAATTCTCTACTAATTCTCTCATAAAAATTGCTTGATTGCTTGAAAGTCTTAGGATGAAACATAGTGAAATGACCTTATATTTATTAATATGTTAATATTAATTCCCAAAATTCACATAACACAAGCCGATATGTGAATATACATTTGAAATCATTGAAATACCACAAAAAACATATTGAAAATTTAGGTCCTAGGCCTAAGTAAGGAACCATTTGCTCTTGGGAAAATGGGTCCTAGATCACTCACCTAGGACGCACATTCTGAAATGATAAGTGTTATGTTATGACATTTATGAATGTCGGGTTTTCCTCTTTAGAAATTGTAATTAATTAGGCTTGGATTTGAACTAAAGGGGCCACTTAAGGAAAAATAACCTCATTTAATAGTGAAAGAGTAAATATACGCCTTACAACACCACAAATAAGGCATAATTAAGTTCATTTTATTTAATAGGGCCCATAATTTAATGTGAATATGTAAAATACATATTACAACACTAAATTAAGGCATTATTAAGTTTGTTTTATTATTAATTGTTCCTAAATTAAATGTTAAAAATGGATACTTTTTCCTATACTATACTACTATTTATAATTTATTTTATTATAATCCTCTTCCTCAAAGAGTCATGATTGATGAGATAAGTATCGATCATGCGACTTGTTAAGAACACCTACCTGTAGGAATTGGAAAATATTTCCAACTTATCTGTAGGTTTGATAACAATATTACTCATCTTCATTGCTTTGTTATCATATATGATGACAATATCACCTTTTCCATAGAAATCATTTGTAGGAAATTTCCAAAACTGGTATTTTTTAATTTTTAATATCATTTCCTTCCCTTTTCAAGCAATAATCCCACTATCTTTCATGAAGATTAACTTAGACTTATTAGGGTGACAATAATTCTTCATTTTGTAAGGTTATAGACCTTAGGATATCTGTTGGAAATATGAGAACCTAGCAACATGAGCATGAAGTGTATATAGGTTGATTTGGTTGTTTCAGTGTCGTCATTGATTTCAACATTGTGGCAACATTGTGGGAAGCATATTTGGTATACTGTATCATCTATACCAGAAGCTGATCTATACCAAAAGTTTACTATCATCTATACTAGAAGTGTTTTTTACTGATATTGTTGTGGTCCAGTGCATTTTTTTTTCAGTCCATAATTCACCACAAGAAGAGATATGACTCTTCTCTCTTAATCTTATTATTATGACTCATTCATACAACTATATCGAGGATCTTGAGAAGTTCTTTTTTGTATACATAAAATTATCAATGACAAAGTTCAACTCTATACACTACAATTGTTTTTATGTTTAGTATACCAATGTGGGAGACTTTGTATTTTCTTAAGGACATTATGAAGTGGTTCTAATGATAGTCTCTATGATGTTAATGTGATGAGAAAATAATGTAATATTGGATATAGAAGGTGTTTAGTTTGAGAAGTGTGTGTTGGTTTGGAGTTTATGTGATTAGGTCCCATTCTTGGTTGACCTATTGTATGGCATGTATTAAGAAGATTAATTATAATTTGTAGATGTTAGTTGGATCCCTTATAGATCTATGCTGGCTTGAAATGATGCACCACATGGATAAAAAGATGTTTTAAATATTATATGGTGCTGACAAGAGCTATTTTTGATTGGTTTGTTTACATCTAATTAGGCTGACCTAATTGATGTATGAAATATACTTGCATATAGTAGAATTTTTGTAGTAGAAAATTTTTGTGTGTGTGGTGAGAGATGTGTGTGAAGTGATGTGAAGAAGATTGAGAATGTGTGAGCTTAAATTATTCATTAGATGTGAATAATTTATTGTGGGAGAAGTCAAGGACCAAAGTAGAATTGTTATGTGACTTCTATGCAGAGCAATACTTCACATTCAGAGCCCCATTGGAACTAAACCCAACTCATAGAAGGTTATTCCATTAGTTCATACTTTTGGCAGTGAGCCACATTTTTTGTACCTTGGTAGTTAGCCATTTCATTTTGTATTTTGGTTGTGAGACTTTTAAGGATAGTGAGTCTTGGCAACGAGCCTTGTAATATTCTATATCTGATATATTATATGTTGGAAAAACAAGGACATACAACTAAGAGGGGGGGTGAATCAGTTGTCACAGTATATTTAAACTTTTCAAACTTAACTTAATCTCAGATTTGATAAATGAACAATAAACCATAAACAATCAACACATCAGAAGCACAGAGAACACCAAGATTTTTTTACGTGGAAACCCTGTTAGAGGAAAAACCATGGTGGATGTTAGTCCACAATATTATACCCTATTAAAAGTATAATGAAAAATAATGGGAATGCACATGCATTCAGGCACACTACCTAGAGCTCATTGCTCAAATACAAGAGGGCTCACTACCCAAGGAATACATATAAATTCAGATTAGATCCATAGGGTATGAATTGAGAAAATAGCTTCTACAAAACTTGATTACAATTCCAGTTAAGCACAAAAAAACCTCTTCATACTTCACTTAAACTTCTTTTCTCTACTCTGTAATTGAATGAATAGAAAAATGTTCACACACTTCCTCTTTCTCTAAATTTCCTTCACTTCATACACACTCCAATTTTGTACAAACAATTTCTCTTATATATCTGCATCATGGAATTACATCAACAACTTCGTCAGCCAAAAATATAAAGCATAATTACAATGTCGGCCCAAATTTACAAATAAATTTGTAATGTGAATCATACATCGTCAGCTAATATTATGGTTTGACCCAAAACAATATCCTTGAGTGCGTCAAACATTCAAATTTTGATCTTCAAGGATTTGCAACATGTTACAACCATTATGTCGGCTAGGAACATAAAAACCTGAACACACACAAGAAAAATCTTCGACCACGAGCACACCGATCAATGTGGATGTGCAACAAAGATAGAGAATGATCTAGAAGAATCCACAAGCAACAAGAACTAAAAAAGAAGCATCCAAAACAACATAAATTACTAGAATCACATAAACTTCAATTAGGAACACTGACATAAACCATAAATACTGTTAGAGCACAACTGTTCATAAAATGATCAAATCTTCACGCAAACCTCTGAAACTTCCAATAGATGAAATATATACTCTTAGAAATAAACCCTTTAGTCCACAACAACTAATATTCAATGTATGGAACAAGACACCTTCATGACCTTCACTATTCCACTAGCAACCTACAACTCTTCCTTTAACAAGTTTCTCAATATCCTCGACATATACAACCTTCAATACAACAATGCTAATAGCGTTGACATCAATGACAACCACATATCAGCAACACAACCATAACATCCAACAATCTCCCCCTTTGGAACTGATGGCAACACAAGATGTGAAAAATACCATCAACACTACACTTACTCCCCCTTAGGTTCTAACACTTCTCAATTTCTCTTCTCCCTAAATTTTTTTTTTCACATTTCTCTTCCCCCCCTTTGACATCAATGGTAAAGATAAGCATTATCTTCCCACATACAAGATCTGAACCACATATCTGCACATTTGACTACTCCCCCTGAGTAGCAGCCATGAAAACATCAATCCGGATCAGGAAATATCTATGAAGCACACAAATTGATGCAAGAAAATGCATCTTTAGTTCATATCAGGAGGGGTAATCACCCCTAGCATCCCTTTGAGATACTCAAAAGTATCCTTCGACAATGGCTTGGTGAAAATGTCTGCAATCTATTCTTTGGTAGGCACATACTCCTGTCTGACTTCTTTCTCATTCATTTTCTCCCTTAAGAAGTGAAACTTGATTGATATATGCTTGGTCTTAGAGTGTAGCACCAGGATCTTCGATATGTTAATTACACTTGAGTTGTCACAGTATATGGCAATAGGTTCATCATATACTACTCTGATATCTTTTAGCATCTGTTTCATCCACATCACTTGAGTATAGTTATTTGCAGCAACAATATACTCTTCCTCAGCAGTAGATAGAGATATGGAATTCTGCTTTTTACTCAACCAAGACACTAACTTCTTCCATGGGAAGAAGGCACCACCACTAGTACTCTTCTTTTCATCTACATCTCATGCCCAATCGGCATCAATATATGCAGTCAAAGTAAGGTCATCATCCTTAGGATAACAAAGCCCAAAATCAACTGTTCCTTTTAGATACTTGAAAATTCTCTTTACAACAATTACATGAGATTATTTTGGATCAACCTGAAATCTAGCAACCATACATATAGCATTCATGATGTCTAGTCTGGTCTGAGTTAAATAGAGCAATCCACCAATCATTGACCTGCATCTTGTTTAATTTCCTTAGGAGAATCATCATTTTGTGTTAACTTGCATCCGGTTACCATGGGAGTACCAACTGGCTTTGAGTCTTCCATGCCAAAATTCTTCAGCAGCTCTCTCACATATTTGGACTGAGATATGAAAATCCCCTTGTCTAACTGAGTAACTTGTAATCTCAGAAAGAAATTCATCTCTCCAATCATACTCATTTCAAATTCACTCTTCATTTCATCAGCAAACTTCATACATAGATTTTCATCTCCTCCAAAAATAATGTCGTCAACAAAGACCTCAATTATCAACTCTTTGTCATGATCCAACTTGAAATACAAGTTGTTGTTAGTAGTAAATTTATTGAATCCAAGCTTTAGTAAATATTTATCCAGTCTAGCATACCAGGCTCTGGGGGCTTGCTTGAGTCCATATAGAGATTTCTTCAATCGTCAAACCATGTCTTCCTTGTCATTTAGTTGAAATCCATCTGATTGTTCAACATATACTTCTTCTAACTCACCATTCAGAAAAGCTGACTTTACATCCATTTGATAGACTTTATAGTTCTTATATGTAGAATAAGCAAGAAATAATCTAATAGCTTCAATTCTGGCAACATGGGCAAAGGTTTCTTCAAAATCAATACCTTCCATTTGTGAATACCCTTTACATACCGGTCTTGCTTTATTCTGGACCACTTCACCTTGTCATTTAGCTTATTCCGAAAGACCCATTTAGTACCAATCACATTTTTAGCTTTAGGTCTAGGAACAAGAATCCATGTATCATTCTTTTCAATTTGCATCAGTTCTTCCTTCATAGCTTCCATCCAATGTTCATCATTGCAAGCTTCATTGACATCTTTAGGATCAATCTTGGAAATTAGGAGATACTCTTCTACAATCTTGCTTCTAGTTTGCACACCTTTATTCTTGTCTCCTATAATTTGATTTTTAGAATGATTTAGCTTTACATACCTTGGAACTTTAGGATTCTCTCAAAATTTTGGTTCTTGTGTTCTTTCTTTTGCACTTGCACTTGTCTCTCCTTTCTGACTTTCTTGATTTACCAAAACAATTTGAAGTTGATTTACTGGAACAATTTGAAGTTGATTATGTGTCTGAGTATTTTTCCCTTTTTCTATACTATCTTCCTGGTCATCTAAATCATATCCATAGTATATAGATGATCTAGCAGAGTCCTCATCAACTCTAACATTTGCACTTTCAACCATTTTTCTTAATCTTCTATTATAGCACTAGTAGGCCTTGCTTTTTATAGAGTAACCTAGAAATATTCCTTCATGGCTTCTTACATCAAAATTTCCTATGTCCTCATCTCTCTTAATATAACACTTGCTTCCAAAGATCTTGAAATATTTAACAATAGGCTTATAACCAAACCATAGTTCAAATGGAGTCTTACCATAATTACCATTGACATTTACCCGGTTTAAAGTGTACACAACAGTGCTTACAACTTCACCCCAACAGATGTGAGGCACATTTCCTTCTATCATCATTTTTCTAGCAACATACAGAATTGTTTTGTTCTTCCTATCTACAACTCCATTCTGTTTAGGGGTTCGGGGAGTAGATAATTGTCTTCTGATTCCATTCTCTTCACAGAAATAATTGAACTCCTTGGAGGTAAACTCACCACCTCTTTCTAACCTTAAGCATTTTATTTTTAGACCTTTCTCATTCTCTACCATAGCTTTGAAACTTTTGAACTTCTCTAATGCTTCACATTTTTCTCTTAAAAAAGCAACCCATATCATCCTAGAGTAATCATCAATAAGTAGCATAAAGTACCTTTCTCCATGAAGAATTCTGACTCTGGAGGGACCGCATAGATCAGTATGCACCAGTTCCAGTAATCCATTTGAATGATGTTGTTTGCTCTGAAAAGAAACTCTAGTATGTTTTCCCATCTGACATTCCTGGCAAATTGTGTTAGCAGGCTTTACTAGCTTAGGTAGATCTCTTACTACTTGAGTGGATCTTACTTTAACAATGTTGTCAAAATTCACATTACACAACCTTCTATGCCATAACTAGCTTTCATCTAATTGATCAATTAAACAAATTTCACTAGTAGCGTTTAGGTGAAAAATATTACCTTTTGTCTTTTTACCTAAAGTAATTACATTTCCAGAACTTCCAAGTATCCTACATCTTCCACCTTTGAACTAAAGATCATAATCCTTGTCCACCATCTATCCAACACTCAACAGGTTGTGCTTCAATCATTCAACATAAAGTACATCATCAATGCTATGCTTACCACCAAGACAAATAGATTATCTTCCACGAATCACACCAGCATTGTTATCTTTGAATCTTACAACCCCACCATCATACTTTTCTAGACTTACAAATTTTATTTTGTCACCAGTCATGTGATATGAGCATCCGCTATCAATAACCCTCTCATCCTTTTCTTCAATTTGGTCTACAAGAGCTTTCTCAACTTTAGCAGATTCAGTAGCCACTAGACCATTTACCTTGATAGCAAGGAACACCCATTCATCTTCATTTCCATTTTCTTTATTCAATCACTCCTTCAGCATAGTAACGTTTCTTTTGAAATCTAGATTTGTTAGGCTTAGACCTAGGAACTCTTTCAAGACACCTTGATGCAAAATGTCTTATTTTATTGTAAGAGAAACATTTAATAGGCAACATTCCTTTATAAATACCTTTTCCTCTGCCTTCTTTCTTCACAATCAGTGCTTCAAACTCTTCCACCTCTCTTTCTTCATCTTCAAGTTGTTTCATTTCTTCCTCATACTTGAATGAATTTCTAGAACACTCTCTTGGATCATATATTTGCTTGTTTCTTCCAAATACATAAGCCCTAAATGCAGATTTAGTTTTGGGAACAGATTCACCAAATTCACTCAACTCAATGGTAGAAAGTTTACTAATCAGTGTATCTCTTGTCATATTTTCCACTGATCTAAATTCTTCAATAGCATGAGCCTTTGCTTTGTAAGAGGGAGGAAATGATCTAACTACTTTAGCTACAATTTATTCCTCTTCTAGGGTACTACTGACACATCTAATACCCATCACTAATTCATTTACTCTTTGCATAAAAGAAGAGATATTTTCATCTTCACCCATCTTCAAATTTTCATACTTTCCTTTCAAACTCTATAGCTTAGCCATCTTCACATGTACATCTCCTTCATACAAATTTTACAACTTCATCCAAATCTCATGAGTTGTCTCAAGACCTATCACATTTGTCATTTCCAAAATTTTCAAAGCACTCAATAAAGCTTCAATAGCCTTGATGTTATTCTCATCTTCTTTAACCTCATCAACAATGGAAGGACCATTCCGAGGAATAACATGTGGATTCTTTGCAATCTTCCAGAAGGTTTCACCAATACACGTCAAATGACACTCCATCCTATCTTTCCACAGTGAGTAGTTTGTTCCATCGAATCTAGGATTGTCCTTCTTGTATGATGCCATCTCAGATCACCTCAATATTTTAATCTTCTTCAGAGGAACTTGCTCTAATACCAATTATTGGAAAAACAAGGACATACAATTGATAGGGGGGTGAATCAGTTGTCACAAAATATTTAAACTTTTCAAACTTATCTTAACTTAATCTTAGATCTAATGAATGAAAAATAAACCATAAATAATCAACACATCAGAAGCATAGAGAACACCAAGATTTTTTTACGTGGAAACCCTGTTAGGGGAAAAACCGCAGTGGATGTTAGTTTACAATATTATACCCTGTTAAAAGTATAATAAAAAATAATGGGAATACACATGCATTTAGGCACACTGCCTAGAGCTCACTGCTCAAATATAAGAGGGCTCACTTCCCAAAGAATACACAATAATTTGGATTAGATCCGTAGGGTATTAATTGAGAAAATAGCTTCTACAAAAGCTTGATTATAGCTCTGGTTAAGCACATAAAACCTTCTTCACACTTCATTCAAACTTCTTCTCACTCTACTCTGTAATAGAATCAATAGAACAATGTTCACACACTCCCTCTTTCTCTGGATTTCCTTCACTTCATACACACTCCAATTTCGCATAAACAATCGCTCTTATCTATCCACATCATGGAATTACATCAACAACTTCATTGGCCAAAAATATGAAACATAATTACAATGTCGGCCAAAATTTACAAATAAATTTGCAATGGAAATCATACACCATCGGCTAATATTATGATGTGAACCAAAAAATATCCTCAAGTGTACCAAAAATTCAAATTTTAATCTTTAAGGATCTGGAACACATTCCAACCATTATGTCGGCCAAGAACATAAAAACCTGAACACACACAAGAAAAATCTTTGACCACGAGCACACCGATCAACGCGGATGTGCAACAAAGATAGAGAATGGTCTAGAAGCATCCATAAGCAACAAGAACTAATAGAGAAGCATTTGCAGCAATAGAAATTACTAGAATCACATAAAATTCAATTAGGAACATTGACAAAAACCACTGAAATATTGTTAGAGCACAACTATTCATAACATGATCAAATCTTCACACGGACCTCTCATTAGGGGAAGTTTACATAAAAAATGGGCCTCCTAAGGATGACATCATTAGCTTTTTAAGTTATCAAAAATCAACTAAAAGATGACATCAACCTGTACAGTGACATCATCCAAAATAAAAATAAAATTATTTATTTTATAAAATAAAACTTTCTAAAATATTATGAATTAACTCATGATGGTTAATTTAATTCTACATATCCTATTCTATCTCATTCATCTTTCTAAATATAAAATATTCTTTCTTTTTTTTTTAGATTTATATTTTAAGTTCTATTAAGTTCTATTATAGAAATTTTTATATTTTCAAAAAATTATTTTTATTTTTAAGAAAAATATAAAACATTTTTAAAAATATTAAAATCATAAAATCATTTATGAAGTGCTTGCAAAAAAAAAAAATCTTTAATTATTTTTAATAATTTCAAATATTCTAATATTTAAATGTTTAGCATCTAAATATTCTAATATCAAAATTTTATTATTTTAAATTTCTTTAATTATTTTTAATAATTTCAAATATTCTAATATTTAAATGTTTAGCATCTAAATATTCTAATATCAAAATTTTATTATTTTAAATTTTTTCGTGGCCTTTTATAAGGGTGCACTCACTTTATGTGATGCACTCCTCCTTTTAAGGGGGAGCGCCCACATTTAGTGGGCCCCCTTATTATTTTAATTTTTTTAAAATATATTTTAAACTTTTAAATATATTTTTAATATTTTGAAAGAAAGACCGCTTAAAATATTACATTTTTTTTAATTTTCATTATCTTTTACTTTGCTACATTTTAAATAATTTGAAAAAAAAAAATCAAGAAAAGAAAGTGAGCTTGACTTTTTTAATAAATTATAATAGAAATATAAGTTACCAAACTTGAGTTTAAGAGTTTTTATATAAAAAATAAATAATGAAGAAAGTGAACTTGAGTTTTTTAATAAATTATAATAGAAATATATGTTACCACTTTTAAAAAATCATGGACTTCAGTTTTTAAGAAATTATAATAGAAACGTGTGTCCCCACTTAACTCATGTAGTTAAGTAATTTATGTTTTTTACATTTAAATAATTTGTATTATATGAGATAATTTTTTCTTTTTTAGAGTTCCTTAGGAGGCCCATTTTTTATGTAAATTTTCCCTAATGGAAACTTCTGGTAGATGAACTAGATACTCTCATAAATAAACCTTTTATTCCACAACAACTGATCTTCAACGTACGGAACAAGACACCTTCATGACCTTCACTATTCCACTGGCAACCTGCAACACTTCCTTTAACAATTTTCTCAATATCCTCGACATATACAACCTTCAATACAATAATGCTAATAGTGTTGACATCAGTGAAAACCACATATCATCAACACAACCACAACATCCAACATTATATTGTGAGCTAATCCTCACTATGGTTTTTCCCATTTTGGGTTTTCCATGTAAAAATCTAGTGTTGGTGTGTTTTTTAGTGTCATGTTCATTTCAAATTCTTCATTTTGGTTTGCAGTTACATGTGCTATAATAATTGGGTGGTTTACAACTAAATGGTTTAATAGAATACTGATTCACCCCCTCTCTTAGTATTCTGGATAATCAACAATTGGCATAAGAGCTTGATTCCTCTGAAGAAGTCTAACAACTTGGGGAAGGTCCCAAAATTTTAATACATAGAATATAAAATATTTCTTATTCCTCAAGAAGAGATCTCTACTAAGCATGCAGAAGAAAATGAAGATTTGAAGGTTAAGATAAAAGAAGAAGATGAGTGCATTAAGAAGCTAAAATTAAATTACTGTGAAGTTAGTAATCAATTAAAGAAGGCATATAATGATATCACTAGATTGCTAGAACAATTGGAAGAGAAGAGAAAAATTGAAGATTGTCAAAAAGTTGAAATTCAAAGGAAAATGGATGAATGTAAAAAGCTTGAGTAAGAAGTGGTAATTTTGAAATCATATTTGGTAAAGGAAAAAATAAATGAGGATAAATTCAAGGTAAGCACTACAATGCTCGATGAGTTGATTAACTTTTAGAGACCTACTATGGATAAAAGTGGTTTAGGATTTGAAGAAGGACAAAGTTCAAAGGTGAATCAACCCCCTTACATGAAGACTCGGTGCAATGTTGTAAAATCAAAGGATCTAAGAAGCAATACCAGAAGGACTCCTATCAGATAACCTAATGCTCAAAGGTACTTATCTTTCAATGGTGTATGTTATTTCTACAACAGATTTGTACATAGGGAAAAATATTACAAAAGTAGAATGAATGATACTTATCATTCTCTGGTCACTATTTTGAATGAAAGAAGATTGGACATAAGGTTATGGAATGCAAGAGTCATAAGTTGAACAAGGTATTTTATTCAGTTAATGGC
Organism: Sequoia sempervirens; assembly: GCA_007258455.2. Taxonomy (NCBI): domain Eukaryota; kingdom Viridiplantae; phylum Streptophyta; class Pinopsida; order Cupressales; family Cupressaceae; genus Sequoia; species Sequoia sempervirens. Next base: position 182,619 of record VDFB02356973.1, read on the forward strand.
TACTACTATCATTGCAATTTATTTGGACACAAGGCTAATTGGTGCGAATATAGATTGGGTAAAAGACAATTTCCCAGAGACTGTAGAAACAAAAGTTTGAAAAATAACTATCTGGCAAAGAGATATGAACCAATCATTGATTTGAAAGAAGTTAGAAAGGAAATGATAATAATTTGGAGAATGAAAGGAGAATCTAAGAAAGGTGAATCAAAATCATCATTTTTATTTGTGTTGCCCTCCGATGCAGATATGCCCATCAAAAATTAATCCAGGAAATGCCTAAGGGGGAGCAATAATCAAAAAATTTAATAAACCCCTCATCGATATAGATGTCATATCATGAAATAAGTGCATTTAATTAGGTTATGAATTCAAGATCTTATACGAAAGGAACTCTCAGACACACGTGTAAAGAATGAAGTTCATAGAATTTTGAGGTGATCTATTTGTAGTTTGAAGCATTTATTGTAGAAAAATTTGGAATGAAAGAAATAAATTCAAGAATGTTAAGGAAAACACATTCAAAAAAATGAATTTGTGAAAAAGGAGAAGCATGTAGAGGAAGATTGAAGAAACTAGAACACTTCCATACAACAGAGCTTCAAGATTTTGTTTTGGTGGGAGAGAAAGAGGAAATTGAAGAAGAGAAAGTGGAATCAAGGCATGATCTGGAAGCTAAACATCAAACCCTATTCTTCATTGAGAAAATTACAAAGGTATTATTATTAAACAATTATCCTATAGAATTTTAAATTTTATGCAATGGATGGGTGGGTTGAAGGTTGTGAATGTTTCAAACAAATTGCAAATCAAATTAAGGAAGTATTCTCTGAATTTTTTTTGGAAGAATCGGTAGGTGCATTTTCTAGCATTCCTCTTAGAGTATTACCTACTAAAGACATTTGTGCATATATTTATGGAAAATTTGAGGAAATGTCATCAGTTTTATTAAGTATTTTGTGGAATAATGAATTGGAAGAAAATTATGATGCATATAAAATATTATTTGAAAACAAATTGGATGTATGGTGGAAATTCTTATTGTTTGAATTCAACAAGAAGTACATACAAATGGCTTTAAGCAAGATTCATGATGAATCTATTTGGATTGATGAAACACACTTAATAACCAGAGAAGCTATAAGAGATGTGATTGGTTTTTGTTTCTTTAGACCAGTTCCAAGATGAAAGACTATAAATGATCAAGAGATAATAGAGATGACTGGTACAACCCTTGAAGGAAAAAAAACTCATTTTTAGTACAATTGAAGATTTGGTCATTCAGTATGTTGTAATGATTATTGGAATAAAATTTGCTTACCAAGAAATGACTACATAGTTTCTACTATTACCACATACATTGCATTTGATATGGTTAGGAGTGGTATGGATTATGATCTTTGTGAGCTACTTCGACTACATCTATTGAAGAATTTGAAAGATATCAAAAAGAATAAGAAAAGTATATTCTGATACAATACTTTAAGAATTTGCTTACTCTTTTACTTTATGAAAGAGTTACTAGTAATTGAAAGGATAGAATGGACAAACACAAAACCAATAGCACAATAGATTAGGATTTTCATGACAAATCTTGGTGGTTAAGATGCTCAAGAAACTGCTCTTGCAACATTCTTTGGAATATTTCAAATGAGAATGAATAAAAGAACAAGAATTCCAAAAAATTTGGTTGAAAAATACTTCGAAAACATGAATTTTCTAGTCTCAAAATATTTCTATTATATGGATGTAGTTGAATATAGAATTGTGTGAATTGGATTATGAAGTAACTGAGGAAAAAATTGATCATTATGCAAAAGTGCTCCTAGAGAGCCCCAAGAACCCTAGTAGGATAGATGTAGAAGAAATTTCTATGACTAAAGCCTCTGATAATTCAATAGGAATCAAAAAGAAGAGAAAAAGGTGTTATTATCAAGCAAGAAATCATAGAACCAGAAGGAAGTGAATTTGAGAGAGCTCAACATGAGCATGAAAGTGCAAATATTCGAGAAGAATTAAAATAATTACAAGTGATTCTCGGTGCTAGCTTTAGTTCATCTATATCCATTGTGGAAAATCTCAAGAGTATGACTAACTCTCTGAAAGCATACATCTTCAAACTGGAAGTACAAACAAGAAATAGGTCTTAAGAAGAAAATCTAAAAGAAATAAAGAAGAAATGTGCAAATGCACATCATAGATTTGTGAAGAAATTAAAGGACGTTCAGGATTGTGAGAAAGAAGCTCTAGATTTAGTATCTTTATGCTTTAATTGGTCCAATAGGACATTAAATGCAAGAGAAGAAATAAGAAATAATGAAATTCGATTGAGTACTCAAGAAGATGTGTATAGCTTGGTAGATGACAGGGACAATCAAAGATGGTCCTATATTGTGCAACTACAGGACAAATTCTTTTCCTTACAAAATGAAAGAACAAAAGTGATTAAGTAGTTTGTGACAGATATTTGGTAAAACTCGGGCATATTCCTGTATCCAGTGCCCTTGACAATGTTAGTAATCTATCAGAAATAAATCTCATTCCCAACACTATGGAAGAAGGTATAGAGTCTTTAACTAAGCTTGAACTACTATACAAGACTCTTGCAAGTGCAAAAGCATCGTGGGAAGAAGGAAAAGCTACATGGAAGGATACCCTGAAGTATCTCAAAGGATATTCTTTAGGTTAATATTTTTCATATCATTCTTTGGTTAATTTTTTAGGCATACACATATTCGAGGAAATATACCAGAACCCTACATGACTTTTGTCATTGATTTCAAAGGGGGAGAGATAGATGATAAGAGGAAAAACTTTTTTTTCAAGCAATTTTGTAAGGAGCATTAACCTTGAAATGGGGAGTATTCAGTTGCTTTGTATGGGGATAAAAATGTTTTTGATATGCATGTTGCCATCAATGCCAAAGGGGGAGATTGTTGGAAATACAAGAGCCTAACAACATGAGCATGAAGTGTATATAGGTTGATTTGGATGTTCTAGTGTTGTCATTGATGTCAACATTGTGGGAAACATATTTGGAATATTGTATCATCTATACCAGACGTGTTCTTTACTGATATTGTTATGGTCTAGTCTGTTGTTTTTTGAGTTCAAAATTCACCACAAGAAGATATATGACTCTAATCTCTTAATCTTATTATTATGAATAATTCATACAACTATATCCAAGATCTTGAGAAGTTTTGTGTTGTGTACAAAATTTATCAATGACATAGTTCAACTTTGTACACTACAATTGTTCTTATGTTCAGTATACTAGTGTGGGAGACACCACATTTTCTTAAGGATTTTCTAAAGCTACAGTTCTAATGATAGTCTATCTGATGTTAATGTGATGAGAAACTGAAGTAATATTGGATTTGGAATGTGTTTAATTTGAGAAGTGTGTGTTGGTTTGGAGTTTTTGTGATTAGGTCCCATTCTTGGTTGACCTAATATATGACATGTATTAAGAATATTAACTAGACTATGTGGATGTTAGTTGGATCCCTTATAGATCTATGCAAACTTGAAATGATGCACCACATGGATAAAAAGATGTTTTAAATCTTATATGGTGTTGACAAGAGATATTTTTGATTGGTTTGTTTACATCTAATTAGGCTGACCTAATTGATGTATGAAATATACTTGCATATATATGAGACTTTTTAGAGTAGAAAAAGTGTGTGTGTGTGGTGAGAGATGTGTGTGAAGTGATATGAAGAAGATTGAGAATGTGAGAGCTTAAATGATTTATCATATGTGAGTAAATCATTGTGGGATAAGTCAAGGATCATAGCGAAATTGTTATGTGACTGCTATGTAGAGCAGTACTTCACATTCAAAGCCTCATTGGAACTGAACTCAACACATAGAAGGTGTATTCCATCAGTTCATAATTTTGGTATTGGGCCATCTTTTTTGTACCTTGGCAGTTAGCCATTTCATTTTGTATTCTAGCTATGAGCCTTTTAAGGATAGTGAGTCCTAGTAGTGAGCCTTGTAATATTCTATATCTAGATATATTATATTGTGAGCTAATCATCATCATGGTGTTTCCCATTTTAGGTTTTCCACGTAAAAATATGGTGTTGATTTTTTTTGTGGTGTCATGTTCATTTCAATGTCTTCATTTTGGTTTACGAATACATGTGCTCTAATAATTGGGTGGTTTACATTTGAATCATGGTTTAATAGAATACTGATTCACCCCACCTCTCAGTATTCCAGATAATAAAAAATATAACTCCTATCATACTCACCTTACCTAAGTCACTTATCATTGTAATTTTAAAAATTTATGTTTGTCCCAATTCTTTCATAACTGTTTCATGTTTTGAAGGGATGGGTCATATTCCCAGCTTGTCTAGTGAGGGAAAGATATCCATTCATTAGAAGTTTTGTTTGCAACTTTGTTTCCCTTTCTAAAGGTATGCCAAATTTTGAACTTAAGAAAGCCCTTAATCAAGTTTTTAGAATCTTCCATCATGTCTCTTATTTCCCAAGGAGCAACAAAATATTCCTTAAGAATATTAACTAATAATTTTGAATCTCCTTCTATAACGACTTGATTGAAGCCCATTTCATTCATTCTCCTTAGCCCACACCAAGAAACAAATTCTTCTACCACAGTGTTGGTGTAGATGCCTAAATTCTTAGTATAATGTTCAATATGAAAACCATTATGGTCTTTTAACAGACCTTGTGCAATAGCCATGCCTGGGTTCTCTTTTGAACAACCATCAAAATTGAGTTTCGTCTGACCTTCCTCAAGAGGCAAAAATTTAGTTATCCTTTTGTTCAGGATATTAGCCTAGTTCACCTTGGTTAAGTCTTGTTTACCCCCAAATTATATTTAATCCTTAGGTTAGCATGTAAGAAGGCATCCTTTTAGAGAATCCATAGTGACCAAAGTTAATATTTTCTTGAATTTGTTGTTTTATGGTCAAGAAAAAATATGTACTGCTCCTCTTTGAATCTATCAAGACTTTGCCATTTTTTTCTTTCCATAATAACCATAAAAAATGGGGGAATTTACCTCCATAAATCCTCTATAATAGGGTGGCCAATAGGGAAAATTTTCCAATTTTCCACAAAATCCCTTAGAGAATAGGGAAAAGCCTAATCTATCAAAAGAATCCTTAAGACATGAGTCGATACCTCTCTAGAGAAGGAGAAGTGGAAGAATAGGTGTTCAATATCTTAGCCTGCTCATATCAAAGAAAGCATCTATTTATAAATTGATAACCTCTTCTATTAATATTGTCAATTGTGAGAATACTACCAAGGACAATAGTCCACCAAAAGCAATTCATTTTGGAAATAATTTTAGCATTCCAAATCTGATTCCAATTGAAAATAATAGGAGTAATCACATGTTGATCCATCATATCATAAGCATACTTAATAGAGAAGTTCTCAGAAGGGGAACTACTCCAAATCGACACATCCTCCCTGTCGAAGGAGAAAAAAAAGTAGTCACCTATTTGTTGACTTAAGGCTTGGGATATGACTCCCCACTCTTTTTGTCTCTCACCCCTTAGATTCCTTCCTCATGTCAACTATTGTCCAAAATTATTCCATCTTAGGATTTCCCCACCCCAATCCACATAATTGTGCAAGAAAATCCCATTAACTCTAATTAGCCTTTCCTTAATTTGATTTAATTAAATTATGGAAGATAGAGTCAATCCATTGTTCCATAGTTCATCCCAAAACATGGTTTTCCTTCCATTCCCTATTCTCCTTATTAGTCCTTGTTTTAAACTAAGTCTTATTTTTATTTTATTCTAGATTGCATATCCATTTTACAACTCTGGGGAAAATAAAAAATTCTAGGATCAAGATTCCCAAGATATTTAACTTTAAAGATATATGCCTAGTCTTTATTTTCTTTAAGGAAGTTCCAACCTATTTTGGACAATAGAGATTTGTTGAACAATTTTAACCTTCTTATTCCAATGCCCTAATACATTTTTTTCAAGCATACTTAATCCCAATTAACTAGAGAAATCCTTGAGTTTTCTTTTGACCTAGTCCATAGGAATTTTCTTTGAATTTGTTCAATTTTGTTTGCTATGAAGGTTGGGATCTTAAATAAGGAGAGGAAGTATACTGAATTATTTTGAAGAGAATACTTTAAGAGTTGAAGCTTACCAACTTGGCTAAGAAGCTTATCTTTCCAACCTGCCAACTCTTTTTAGATCATCTCAATAATATTGTTCTAATAATTGTTAGTGAGATTTTTAGTACTTAAAGGTAAACCAAGATAGGAGGTTGACATAGAAATAATTTAGAAATCTAAGAACTTCATCACTCTATCCTTGAGCAATCGATACTCATTAAAAAAATAAACTTCACTTTTGGTACAATTGATATGTTTGCCAGAAGCCTTAAAGGAAAGCCAAGTGTGGAAACACTTCTCTAATGCAAATCAATCAAGAAAGGGGTTACAAAAATTTGTTCCAAATATTTAAACTTTTATAGTTAACTTAAGAATGGACATGTAATTAATTATTTTTAGATTTAAAGCATTAACCACAACATAAAATTTACATGGGAAAATCCTTTCGAGAAAAAGCTAACACACCAAAGCACAAATCAATTGTATTCCAGTAAAAATCAATTACAATAAAATGTTAAGAGTCTATGCTATTGCATGTGTTGATTCATTGTGATACAAATTCTAGAGTGAATCCAATAGCATAGTGATGTTGCAAAAAATTATAATGAAGCTCTACAATAAATACTTCTCATACATGGGTGTTGATTTTTGCCATGTGCTAATCTCCCAATTTTGGCATGCATGCAAATTGAAAACTATCAACATGCATGAGTCCCAAATGACCCAATTACCAAATTTCCAAACATGAACATACATTCAAGGAAATGCAAGGCTTTCAGTTCCAAAAATCAAGCAACCTAACATGCTAGGCATTCCATAGAGAAAATCAGCTTTACTGCCAAAATATAAAGTTTACCCACAACTCCTAGTCACTCCAAGTGATAAATTAGTCTTTGTTAATAAAGATTCCTCTTCAAACTTTAGTCAACAAGTCAACAACATGCCACATGGAATAATAACACTCATCCTAGATAATTTTACAATTCCCAAAGCTTAAATGGGCACCCAAGTGACAAGTGTCACACTTCCTTTCCTTCACTTTTTGGAAGAGATAAACACCCACACAAGTGGACCCCATCAATACACCTTTCCAAAACAAACTACCAAATTTCACCATGGCACCCATTTTTTATATCTAAAAATATTCATTTTCCCAATGGAGTGCTCATGTGACACGTGTCACAATTTTTCTTTCTCACACCTTGCATGTAGGATTCCAACTCCTTGTTGGTTCCCACAAAGTGAATTAGCAATTTGGAAATGAATATTATTACATTTAATAAATTAAATCAACAAATTATGGGAAAATAATTTATAAATTAATCACTTCTCATACATGGGCATTGATTTTTCCATGTGTTAATCTCCCATTTTTGGCATGCATGCAAATTGAAAACTATCAACATGCATGAGTCCTAAATGACCCAATTACCAACTTTCCTAATATGCACGTACATGCAAGGAAATGCAAGGCTTACAGCTCCAAAAATCAAGAAACCTAACATGCTAGGCGTCCCATAAAGAACATCAGCTTTACTGCCAAAATATAACTTACCCACAACTCCTAGTCACTCCAAGTGATAAATTAGTCTTTGTTAAGAAAGTTTCCTCTTCAAAATTCAATCATCAAGTCAACAACATGACACATGGAATAACAATGCTCATCCTAGATAATTTTACAATTCCCAAAGCTCAAATGGGCACCTAAGTGACAAGTGCCACATTTCCTTGCCTCCTCAATTTGGAAGAGATAAACATTCACACAAGTGGACCCCACCAATACACGTTTCCGAAATAAACTACCAAATGTCACCATGGAACCCATTTTTTATTTCTAAACAATTGCCTTTTCCCAATGGAGTGCCCATGTGACTATTACCTATTTTTCACTACGAGCTCAAACAGGTAGAGCTGAATCAAATTCATCATTGATAGGTACATAAATTTTCATGTTTTGCTGATTAATGTATTCATTGATCATCATAGAGATCAATTTACATCTGAATCATAGTTTTATTGTGCAATTATTTGAAACAGAAAATTGAAAATTTGCATAGTGATGCCTTTTATTCATTTTGTAAAAACACTGAATCTTGCACAAGCCGCGAGAGTAATTGAATTTGATTATGGCAATCAAATGATGAATACAATATTCAAGGACAAACTACACTACTAAAAATAACGTAAGCATAAAGAAGAGGAGCAATTCATCATTGCCTGTAATGATGAATCACTTTCGTTTATGTCTTTAGTCGTCGCGTCTCCAAGCTGCTGCAGCCTTGTTTCCTCACTCCATGAACTTGCAAAATTATGAAGGAATGGTGTTAGAGTTATACTCTAAGAAATGTTGAATTACATTCTACCTTATGCCTATGCTATCAACAGGAATGTAATTTGCATCAAATCAGGCATTCACCAGATGAAAGGCCGACAATCAAGAAAAACATAACTTAATGGAAGCTTTCAGCTTCTTTTATTTTGCTAACATGTTTGTTTCAATGTGCAGGAACAAGTTCATCATGTTTGTGATTATTTTCATCAGATATGTGGAGTAAAACGGGCTCCCACAAGGGTAGAGCCCAACATATCATAAAGGACACCTCTCATTCACATAATATATGAGGGTTATTTAATCAAAGAAAGAAACAATCATCATCTAAGACTGTCATCAAGAAGTCTAATTCAGCATGGTAAAACATATTGAGCAGTTATCTTTTGCTCATCATTCAAAGGAAACAATTAAAAATATATTGCATTTATCATCTCTTGTTTTAGCTCTGTCTTCCATTCATGTTTTACATTTTGATAAGGATTTGAGCCCCTTTATACTGAAGGGAAAGCAGAGCATTCAACAAGTTAATTTTTTCTTACAAATGAGGAGCAACATTCTCATACTTTACGATCAATGCAAATCATCAGCAAGATTTCAGCTGATCAAAAGAAGTAAAGATATGACAAGGAAACATATTTGTATTACATAGGAAAAGAGCATTTTATAGAGAATATTCATGAATACTATTGTTGTTATAGAATTGGTAAAGTAAATAAAATTGTTGTTACAAGTGTTCATGGTGGTAAGAGATGCTTACAAAAGTTTTGACAGTCATAAAGGATTAAACACAGTGAGACAACAGTGAAGTTTTTTCAAGAGTCTTACATTGAAGCACAATGAGCATTCACCATAGCTTTTGAAGCCTACATAAATTCAGTCTTTAGGATGATAGAGATACATAAATGAAGTTTTGTTTTGCATGTATAGGGACAACTACTATGTTAAGAAAGGTTTCAAAAGAGTTGAATACTCCAAGAATATCATGACATGAACAAAGGTTAATCTACAACTCAAAAGGCATTTAAATTGTTTCTTTCAAGCACATATATAGTCTACAAAAGACTCAATGGGGAATAACAAGGTGAAGTCATGTCAGTATGTGATAGTTTAGCAAGTAAAACCCAGAAAATGCAGCCACAACCATATTTTGAATGTAGATAAAAATTAAGGGACAATCATTAATACAAGTTGCATACATGAGAGCTAAGGAAGTCCACGTAATAGAGTAATCTATAACAACATTAAAGGGGGCAATTATGTTTTAACATGCAGTCAAATCCTCAAAGGAAAGCCTTCACAATGACAAACACAGTCCATATTCAAGTCTAATGGACAGTCTCTTTGAAGGAAAGAGTAGACAAGCTTGAAGCTTTACTCAGCAATGTAACTTTTTATAGCTTGGTAGGGTTGGGAAGCAAAACATGATAGTCATATCAAGGAGTTTAAAGGAAGCCATGTCAAAATGACAATTATAATGTTGTTTGCTAGGAATAATTCCATGGTTCTGAAGGGCAGTAAGACTATTGTCAAAATGTGGCAATGAAGTGACCAGGAGAATATAAAGCCATGGATGGAATCAACCGATAATCTCTAACACTAGTTACAATCACATAATGATAGGACAATTATGCTGAGTGACTACGATTTCATCATAGATGAGCACAATCAAGAGAATATTTTTTGAAGTTCATTTTTAAAGCTCGGCACAACTTCTTGGAAGTAAAGAATGCAACCATTTAGTGACTGTCCATAGATGCCACAAAAGTATATATACATATTTCTTAAATATGGATACCAAAAAATTCCATGGCAGCCTATAATGACAAAAGAAACCCATGACAATATTTATTCTCAAAAGGAATGGAGACTGTGAATTTATGTTTCAACACACAGATTAAGAGGCCGAGCCTTTATCTTCATATGTAAGGAGAAAGAAAATAAATTTCTTCCATGGTGGCTGTTCCAGCATTCATACAATGATTCTTGCTCAGAAATGTTTTTTATGGTGGAAAAAATGCAGATTTCTTCTTACCCATGTAAGGGTTTTACTCCAAAATGCAAAATACAGATAAATCATGAATACCCATATAGAGACAAAGGTTCAAATCTACCATGGCGGCCTGAAGGAGGCTGGAAATATATACAAGAAGGAGAAAGATCAACTTACCAGCACTGCCATAGAACAATGTTTCCAAAAATTCTTTCTTGGCATGTATTCACCAGTACAAGTCGTGCCCTTTCAAGAGTTCTCATGGCACCTAGATTAGATGAAGACACAGGATATGTCAGAAAATGAGAATGGTTGTGGTCTTTAGGCCAAAATTTATTCCAGAGATAGAGAAAAATCCATGAAATAACTAAGTATCAGACTTACTTTGTCTATTAAGGAAGAAATAATTTATAAGGAGGTCGATAGCCAAAGAATTTCAGTTATTTCTTGCAAACATTTTCTCCTTTCATGGCGGCCAAAGCTAGACAAAGTGCATAGATCGACGGGGACAAAGAAATGACAAAGAATATATCAGATATTATGCACAGCTGTGGCTTTAAAGCTCATAAAATGCTATCTAATGGAGTCAAGATACCTCAAACTGGTAAAAAATGAACTTACCATATGAAAATCAACAAGATTCAGCTCAGTAAATGTCCAAAAGTTGTAGATTCAAGCCATTTCATGGTGGAAATTCAGGTTGAAACCCTACTCAGCAGTGGTGGCTAGCTTCTTTGTGAAGCTTCATCAAAGTCAACAGAATGATTAGAGTTCCATTTTTTCTGCCCTAAATCAATATAAGTTTGAAGTTTTCTTTTTCTCTAATGATTTTAATAAATCATTGTCATATTTTTGCTCGTGGCTGCTTTGAATCTTAAGTCAATATTTATTTTATCATTATAGTCAACTATTATCAAAAGATTTCCAATACGCATGATGGTCGACCAATATTTTTGGAAATAGTGAACGCATATTGGAAATATGCTAAGTATAATGTAAGAAGGATGTGAGATGAGAATTAAGGTTTCTAATTTAACATTATATTTTTCTTTCTTTTATTTTTGCATTCTCAATGTAGGTTAATTAATTAAGTGATATATTATAAATCATTTAATTAATTAGCCATATTTACATGCAAATAAAAGACATCATGCGATGATGAGTTAATTAGAGATCCATGTAGTACTTGAGTAGAGCTAACTGGAGGACGAGTTAATCATGCGAGTTAGAGATTTTTAGCACTCTACTTCAATTTCATATTAGACTTAACTGAAGATTTATCATGCAAGAATGGATTTTAAGTTATCATAGGCGAATTGATTAAAGAAAGGAGGATTTTTGCATGTTTTGGCTCACATTCAAATATTTCCAGTTTAGTTTGAGTTACAGATTAGTTGCATGCTTTATGACTGCGAGTTCGAGAATGAGTTCACTCATTTTTGCATGAGTTTGAACCTTATTTTTAGGGATTTTTTCTTCTGCTCAGATTTCACCTTGGAGTTGTCATTTTCACACTGAAATTGACTTCCAGTTACATGTTCATGCACTTTGAAGTGCATTCTCATTGTATATATTGAAAAAGTTTATCTTTTTCATTTGGTTCTTATTCAGCCTTTGCATTCTACAAAGTGAATTGTCTTGTAACTCAGTTTTCAAAGTTTAATAGATATTGCAACAGTCTTTATAGGTTTACTTGTGTCTTTTTGCAAAAGATTCCTTCAAATTATAGTGAAATCAAAGTCTGCCTTGTCATTTGGTTGTCTTTATGAATGATTTGATGAATTTTTATTGTGTTTAAATATCAGAACCTTTAAAGTCTTTGTCTCATTTATATTTACATGCATTCAAATAGTTAAAATCACAGGTCTAAGTTTGTGTAAATGAATAATATTCTTCTTTGCTGTGAAAACCTTGTTTTCCTTCAAAGGTGATTCATTCAAGCCTTCCTTAGAATCAATTTTTGTGGTGAAACTGTCAAAATTGACTTGTGTGGATAATTTTATGAGGTTTATTGTGAATCAAAATTGTAGATCTTTATCAATTAAGTGCATTACCTTCAATTTGCAGTTTCTCGCATTTAGCAATAGTTCTATCATTTTTCCTAGTAAGTTACCAGTTAATAATTTGAGAATCATATAGGAAGCCGGCCTAGAATCCGGAGGTTCAATCTTATTATAGGTCACCCACAACCTGAGTTTGATCCAATGTTTCAACAGATTGCTGAATTTAACCATTCAAGTGTTCAGGTGCAATCTGATTGACAACAGTGACATGTGTCACAATTTTTCCTTCTCACACCTTGCATGAAGGATGCCAACTCTCCACTGGGTCCCACAAAGTGACATAGCAATTTGGAAACAAATATTATTGCATTTAATAAATTGAATCAACAACTTATGAGAAAATAAGTAATAAATTAATCATTGGAATCATTAATGTTAAGAAACCCTAATCCTAACATTCTCCCACTTGTCGAAGACCTTTAAGAGTCTTTGTATCACTACTTAGGCCACAAGACCCACAGAACCGACACACCATCTGAACTTTGATGTGCTCATTGGTTTCATCAATGCATCTGCAACATTCTCCAAATTCTTTGTATATTCCAAGTTAACCTTTCCATCTTCCACCATATCACGAACAAAATGAAACTACACATCAATGTGCTTTTTTTTTTACATGGAAAGTAGGATTTTTTCGTTAAGCATAGAACAATCTAACCATCACAACAAATAGTAATTTGTCCTGCATCAAAACCAATATTCGAACATAGTCTCTTAAGCCAAATGGATTCTTTACAAGCATGAGTAGCTTCCATTTACTTAGCTTCACTAGTGGAAAAAGCGACTACAACTTTCCACTAACTCATCTAATTCATTGCACCACTAAGTATCATGAAAACACATTTGCTGACTTGGATATCATATTGTCAATTTCACATGCCCAATCAAAATAAACATATCCATGAATACTAATTGAATGTCGAGGTCTAGTAGGATAACCATGAAAACAAAGAGCATGCTTGAAAGTACCCCACAAGTATCTAAATAATCTCTTAACTTCAACGTAGTGCACCCATTTAGGATTATCCATAAAGCGGCTAAGGACTCTCAATTCTTGGGAAATGTCTAGCCTCATACAGACCATAGTATACATCAAGCTACCAACAACACTTGTGTAAGGGACTTTGGTCATGTTGTCCATCTTGATAGGATATTTTGGAAAATTTTCCATAGAAATATTTTCCCCATGCATAACAAGAACAACTAACTGTCTATAAGTAGTCATGTTGAATCTTTCCAACACAAAGAGCACATACTTTCTCTAGCTTAATAAAATCTTTTTGTTACCTCTATCTCTTATGATATCAATCCCTAGAATATACCTCATTACACCCAGATCTTTCATCTCAATTTGTGTTGACAATTGAGACTTCAAATTTGAAATCTTGCTTTTGTCATTCCCAATAAACAACATATCATCCACATACAAGACAATAATAAGAATACAACCATTATCAAACTTGTAATAGATGCAATAGTCATATTTAGATCTCAAAAATCCTACAGACAACACATAGGTGTTGAACTTCTGGTAGAACATCTTAGAAGATTGTTTCAAACCATACATATATTATCTCAACTTGCACAACATATTTTTTTATCTTTCACAATAAAATGCTTTGGTTGTGACATATAAATTTCCTCCTTTGAATCACCATGAAGGAAAGTTGTCTTCAAATCCATTTGCTTGAATTCAAATTCATAAGTTGTTACAAGTGATAATAAGAGCCTAATGGATCTCAACTTTTCTACACAAGAGAAAACCTCCCCATAATCTATTCCCTCCACCTAGGAATATCCCTTCATGGTGAACCTTTCCTTATGCTTCTCAACACTACCAGATCCCATGTAGGATTATTTTTCAATGTTACCATCTCTTCATTCATGGATTCTATCCAAGAATATGCATCATGCATCCACATAGCCTCTCTAATAGTCCTAGGCTCATCAATGTTAGAAATCAAAGCAAATATGGAACTAGAATCTAACATAGAATGCCCAAATCTATCAAGTTTCTACCTTTCTTGTGTAGACCTCCTCAATAGTTGGGGTTGAGGTTCTAACTCTTCTTCAGAGCTATCAAAGCAACTAGATCTCTCCTCATCAAAAAGACCACTAGAAGTACATAGTTCATCTCTCTCACGAGTGGGTGGAATTTGAACTACCTCTTTTTTTTCTCTTCCTTATCTGGCTATGGATCGATTGTCAAAGGTTTCAAATCATGAAACATGACACTCCTACTATAGAGCACATTCTCTACAACTAGATTTTAAAGTTGTAACCTTTCACACCAACACCATAGCCAATGAAGATACACTTTACTGCCTTGTTCTCCAACTTAGATCTCTTCACATTAGGTACAAGTGAGCATATTCCTCACAAACAAAGACTCTAAGATGTCTCATTGAGGGATTCTTGTCAAACCATGCCTTAGAAAGTGTGTTTTTGACAAGAGCTAAAGTAGGATATCTATTGATTAGATAACATATAATGGATACTACTTCAACCCAAAAAATTGTTCAAGGCCAACACCACTCAGCATACTCCTAGCCCTCTCCATTAGTGTTCTATTCATCCTCATTACAACTCCATTTTTTTGTTAGGTGTATGGAGTTGTCTTATGTCTCTCAATCCCATGGTCCTTATAGAACTTATCGATTTTTATGGAATAAAACTCACCATCATTATCTCTCCTCAAATATTTTGTTTTTTTCTAACAGTCTACTTTCCAACCAAGGATTTAAATTCCTTGAACAAATTGAAACCTTAAGATTTACTTATGAGAAAATACACAAATGTCCTCCTAGAAAAGTCATCTATGAATGAGACAAAATACACAGATCTAGAAAACAAAGGAACATTAAGTAGAAAAAACACATCAGAATGCACATAATCTAAAACCCCAAAAGATTTATGAGAATTGGAATAAAAAGAAACATTTTTTTTTCTATATATACAATGCTCGTGAAAAATGAATTAGATATTACAATAATCAAAACTTTCAAGAAGGCTCTTATTTTTCAGAGCTCTAAGACCCTTCTCACCAATGTGGCCAAGCTTTTGGTTTCATAATATTATTTTCTCTACTTGAAGCTTCATCTCCAAAGAATTGGCACCCTTAGGTACCCATAAAGCATGCCCATCTTAAATGTAGACACCACATTCTTCTTCTCTACTCAATTTGATGGTGAGGATGAAGAATCCAAAGTCCTTTTCTTGGAGTTTCTAGAAGCAATATTGTACTAAATCATGCATGCATCCAACTTATATAGGGTGCCAATCCTGGCACCCTTAGCAAGAACCATAGAACCTTTGGTCATCTTGCATCCACCACTCAAGAAAATAGCATGCACTCCCGTATGACCCAGCTTACTCACTGAGAGTAGGTTTTGTGCCAAACCAAGGGTATGCAATAAACCATCAATCCCCTTTAGTCTACTATCAAGGAATTAGATCTTGGATCTTCCACAACCAACAATCTTCAAGTGAGATTCATCATGTAAATACACCTTCCCACCATCATACTCTTCATACTTTGAGAACCAACCTCTGTGAGAGTTCATGTGGAAAGAAGCACCCGAGTCAATCAGTCACACATCTTTCAATGTATACTATTCCAAGGCTACAAAAATATATCTGCATCTTCATATGAGGATTCAAAATAAAATGTATCGCTTTTCTTCTTTTTATCCTCTTTGCAGTTTTTTTGAAAATATCTAGATTTCCCATAATTCTAGCATTTATCCTTGGAATTTTTACTAGGAGACTTAGATATGCCCAATAACTTGGACTTAGACTTCTTGTCATTTTTCTTTCCTTTCTCCTTCGATCTACCATGAACAAACATGTCCTCATTGGCCATCTTAGAAGGCTTCCTTTGCATCTCTTCAGACAATAGTAAATAAACCAAATATTCCATCTTGAAAGTGGTTGTTGTGCTTCCAATAGCCATAACCAAATAGCCCCACAAGTCTAAAAAAGGACATAGTAGAAGCATGCAGTGGTCCTCATTTTCAATATTCACACCAATAGAACCTAGTTGAGCCACTAGCATATTAAATGCATTAAAGTGATCAACAACTAATCCTCCATCTTCCATCCTTAGAGAATATAATTTCTTTCTTAGGAAAAGATTATTTACCAAGGATTTCCCTTGATAAATGTCACCAAGCTTCTTCGAAAGACTAGTTGTAGCTTTCTCCTCATGGACATTTAAGAGCAAAAAATTAGCCAAACAAAGTCCTATTAGACCCTTTTCTTTTCATTCCATTAGATCCCAATAATTTTTGGAGGTTTCTATTGGTTTTATACTAGATATTACAACCCATAGATATTGATCTACGACCATATCCTTAATTTTGAGTTTCCACAACTTGAAATTGCCACCATGGAGTTTCTCCATCTCTATTCTTCCAAATGTGCTTTTCGTATTAAAACTATAACAATATTGCAAATCTCTCTCTGCAAGAACTCCTATTGAATCTAGATATGCATAAAAAACCCTTCAAACCCAACAAAGATAGAAAATCTAGCTAGGCTCTGATACCAAATGAAAGGAAATTTGAATCTGAAAATGCTTCCCTAATGCAAAACAATCAGGAGAGGGGTTGTAAAACCTTGTTTCAAATCTTTAAAATTTTATAATTAACTTAAGAATGCACATGCAATTAATTATTTTTAGATTTAAATCATTAACCACAACACACATAATTTATGTGGGAAAACCCTTTTGGGAAAAATCCCACACAACAAAGCATAGATCAATTACATTTCGATAAAAATAATTACAATACAATGTTTAGAGTCTATTATCTTGTGGGTTTTGATTCATTTTAATAGAAATTATAGAGTGAATCTAGTAGCATAACGATGTCTCAAAAAATTACAATCAATCTCTACAAAAGAAATGCACTAAGGCATCAATAAGTACTTATACAAGGGCATTGATTTTTTCCATGTGTCAATCTCCCAATATTTGCATACATGCAAATTGAAAACCGACAATATGCATGAGTCCCAAGTGACCCGATTAGCAACCTATCAAACATACAACAACATGCAAGCACATGCAAGGCTTGTAGGTCCAAAAATAAAACAACATCACATGTTAGGCATCCCATAGAAAAATTAGTTATACTACCAAACTATAACTCACCCACAACTCCTAGTCACTCCAAGTGACAACTCAATCTATGTTAAACAAGTTTCCTCTTCAAGCTTTAGTCAACAACATGCCACATGGCATAAGGGCACTCATCCTAGAGGATTTTATGATTCTCAAAGGTCAATGTGAACCCAAGTGACAAGTTCGCATTTCCTTTCCTCCGCTTTTCTAAAGAGATAAACACTCACACAAGTGGACCCCACCAATACATGTTTCCAAAAAACTTCTTGATGTCACCATGACACCCATTTTTGATGTCTAAACAATTTTATTTTCCCAATGGAGTGCCCATGTGACATGTGTCACAATTTTTCCTTCCCACACCTTGCATGTAGGATGCCAACTCCCCATTGGTTCCCACAGAGCGACTTAGCAATTCAAAAACAAATATTATTGTATTTAATAAATTAAATCAGCAACTTAGGAGCAAATAATTAATAAATTAATCATGAGACTCACTAAGGTTGAGACACCTTAATCCCAACAAAACCAAAGCATAATCTTGAAGGGTAGATTTTCAAAGGGCACCTTCTACTACTGGCACTTCTCTAAATAGGATAGTATCATCCACAAACTATTGATGAGAAGAAAGAGGTAGAGAAGAAGCAAATTTAATCTCTTTAAGAGATCCTTGATCAAGTTTTTTTTAAATGTTTCACCCAAGGAATTTTTCCATGATGATGAAAAAGGAAAGAGATAAGGGATCTCCTAGTCTTAACTCTCTACCACAAGAGAAGTACCCTTTAGGGACCCCAATTATTAAGATTGCAAATTTTGGGGTAGTTATACATACTTTTGGTAGCTTTAAAAATCTACCTTTAAACCCAATCTTCTCAAGAAAAGAAAATAGAAATGGCCAAGAGATTCTGTCATAGGCCTTTGAAATATCTAGTTTAAGAGCCATACCCAGTTTTTTACTAGACTCCATTGAGTGAATATAGTCATGAGTGACTGTGGTTGCATCAAGAATTTGTCTTCCTTTTACAAATCCTTTTTGATTCGATAAGATTATTTTGTAGAGAATCCCTTTCAGTTGATTATCAATAAGCTTAGAGAAAATGTTGTAAACTATATTGCATAAATTTATGAATCTATAATCATGTAATGAAGCAATATCCTCTTTATTAGGGATAAACATATTAAAGGTGAAAATTATTTGATTGAGCAATCTTCCCAACTTGAAAAAATCCTTGGTAGCCTTAAGAAGATCCTCTAAGATGACATCCAAGAAATGTTAGAAGAAGGTAGGAGGGAATCCATTAGGCCTAGGGGCTTTGAATGATCCAAATGAGAAAACCACATTTTTTACTTCTTGCAACATTAAATGTTTCCCTAACTCCTTGATGACTTGATCAAAGATCATGCCATAAATTATTTCAAGGAGTTCATTTATCCCTGGAACCTACTAAATAAGATCAAAACTAGTTTCTTTGAAAAAGGGAACAATAACATCTAATATATCCTTTTTAATTCAATAAAACATTGTATGTTTCTACATCAACTAATTCAAGAAAACCATTCTTTACAAAGCCCCATAAATTTTGAGAATAGAATAAAACCATCATTATATGTTTCTAACAAAGTGCTCTCTTTCACAACATAGCTTCTACTTTGTTTTACATACAAATGTTTCTAACAAAGTGCTTTTTTTAACAACAAAGCTTACGATTTTTTATTTTTTTTGACAAATTACTTGATTACAAACAAAGTACTTCACTATTCCCTCGTTTTTTCCAAGAACAAAAAGAAAAAAAGATCCACATTTTTATCTGATACAAACTACCTATCATATATTCTCAATAGAGATTCTTTTCATTCAAAGGCAGAACAAAAAAATAAATGTAAACAATATAAAACAAAATAGAAGGATCTTAGAGATCCGTCAGAGCCCATGTGTTGGAGAGGGAAGGCCATGTTTCATGTTGAAGCCCAACGATCACTTTGTTTTTACCTCCAATTGTATTGCCTCTTCATATTTTCTCTTTTCGAATGTCTTATCCAAAGTGGATAATGTAGTTTGCACCATATAATTGTTGATGTTATGTTGCTATAAATGTATTCGAACATTTGAGATAATAAAGAGTTTTCCCCTACTTCAAAGTGGATATAGCCAAATTGGTGAACCACTATAAATCTATGTGTTCTTCATGTTCATGGATTGTCTCAATTTTGATTTTATTTTCTATAATCTCTTTTTCATTTATACTGCAATAAATTCATCAACAATTGGTATCAAAGCTTGGAGAATTAGCTGTTTGGAAATTATGATAATTTTTTGGGAAATGGAGGAAGCAAATAAATAAAAGATTGAGAAATTCTCTGGGAAAAATTTTAGATTGTGAAAAAAGAAGATGGAGTCTTTGTTGATTAGAGGATATCTCTCACTCATGTTGGAAGGAAAAGAAAAGAAACCAACTACAATTTTAGATGAGGATTGTGAGAGATTAGATAAGAAAGCAAGAGCTACAATTATTCTATATTATTCAACAACATCCTCTTCAATATCATAACAAAAAAGACATTGAAAGAGTTGTGGGATAAATTAACCTACATGTACGAGATGGATTCAACTTCAAATAAAGTTTACGTCATGAAAAAATTATATAATCTAAAAATGAAAGAAGGTGGAATCATGTCAAACCATTTGAATGAATTCAACAGTTTGATTAGCCAATTGCTTTCGGTAAATATCAATTTGGATAATGAAATCAAAGCTATCTTATTGTTGTGTTATCTTATGAATAGTTGTGAAGGAGTTGTTATGGAAATCAACACCTTTGTATCTAGGAAATAAAAAATCAAATTTGATGACATTGCAACAACTCTTTTCAGCAAAGATATGCAAAAGAAAAATCAAGGAACTGCATCTAGTGATGCCTTGATTTTTGGTAATAGAGGGAGACACCAAGAAAGTGGTAGAATTAATCATAGAAGAAGATCAAAATAAGCAAAAAGATCAATGTCAAGGGGCATAAGTGGAGGTTGTTGGTTTTGTGGAAAATGACATACAAAGAAAAAATGTTGGTCATACAAAAAGGTGCAGAACTAGTTGAAGGACAACAAAGTGAAAACCACATACAAAAAAAGATGAAGGTGTTCTAGTCTTGTTAATGGGTGAAACTACAACAGATTTGCTAGTATTGGATTTCGGTGCATCATTCCATGCAACTTCATGACAGGATGGCTTCCAAAATTATCAATAAGGTAAATTTACCAAAGTATATCTAGGTGATAACAGGATGTGAAATTATTGGCAAAGGTGATGCCATGTCGAAGTTGAAGAATGAAAACAAGTGGTTATTGTGTGATGCAAGACATGTTCTAGAACTTAAAAGAAATTCAATTTTTGTAGGTCAACTTGATGCTTAAGGATGTAGCATCACTTTTTCTTCAAATTCATGGAAGGTGACCAAAGGGGCATTAGTAGTTGCAAGGAGTAGAAAATTGGGCACGTTATATGTGCTAGATAGTCCTACTAAAGTGAGAGCAATGATGGCGCTTGTGGGTAGTGAAGAAAAACTATGACATAGAAGGATTAGTCACATGAGCAATAAGGGGCTAAAAATATTGCTCAAAAGGGATCATCTTTTGGGATTAAAATCTATGGATTTGGACCTATGTGAGCATTATTTATAGGTAAACAGAGGTGGATTAGTTTCTCAAAGACCATACATGACAAAAAGAAAAAGCCTTTGGACCTTTTACATTTCGACGTGTTTAGTCCTATAGAGGTAACCTCGTATGGAGGAGATAATTATTTTGTTGCATTCATAGATGATTGCACTCAAAAGGTATGGGTTATATGCTCAATAGGAAATTTGAATTTTATACCAAATTCAATATTTTTAAAGCTATTGTTGAAAATAAAATGGGGAACAAGATTGAATGTCTAAAAATAGATAATGGGGGTGAATTTTGTTCTTTGGAATTGGATGGTTATTGTGCAGATAACGATATTCAGTGTATCAAAGTTGTATCGTTCATGCCTCAAGAGAATGGTGCAGTTGAAAGGTTGAATCAAACAATTCTTGAGAGGGATTAGAGTATGCTCTCTATTGTAGGTTTGGGTAGAAGTAGTTAACACAATAGTGTATTTGATTAATTGTAGTCCCTCTTCTTGTTTGTATTTTGATACTCTAGAGGAGAGATGGATTGGAATATGAATTTCCTACAATCATTTACGAGTGTTTGGCTGTGAAGATTTCGTTCATGTTCCAAAAGAGAAGCGAATAAAATTGGATTTCAAACTTGAATGATGTATATTTCTTAGGTACGAAGAAGATTGGTATGGCTTCAAATTGTGGAATCCATTCATGAATAAACTAGTTCACAAAAGGGATGTAGTATTCAATGAAAAAGTGTTTCTAGGATTGCACAAAAAAAGGGATTCAACGAATGAATATGTATCTGTTGATAACATTTGCAATGGGTGCAATTAAAAATTTTCACATCCAATTCAAAATTTTAATTTGAAACCTTCTTCAAATTATAGTCAGTCATTCAATGGCTCACAACTTGATGTTTTTCAAATTCAAATGGAAAGAAATTTGGATGTTTCAAATCTGGCCAACACATCTCTTTTGCAGAAATTTCCACCTCAAGACCCACACACAACCTCTGGCCCCTTCCATGTGCTCCATACTTGCACAACCTACCTACGATAGGATTTTTTTTGTCCACTTTCCATCATGTGAGGTAAATGTGCCATCGCTAGTTTCTCATACTCCATCACAAGTTTCTTTGGGGAACTTAATTCCCACGTAGGCTTCCCATGTAACTACTTTAACTCCCTTGCAAGACTTTGATGGTCATTCGCAACTTTTAAAAAATTAATTAAAACAACCAATAAGGCTGATGGACAATAGAAATCCCAACAAGCCCACTTTGGCATACCTCTACAGCCACACAAAGGGAATTTTTCCTCATCTACAAATGAATTTTCTGCTCATTGCTCATCCACCAATGGATTTACTGATTGTCCATTCGCAAATGAGATTGCCTCCACTTGACCCATTATTATTTTAAATCATTCATATACCCCTATTGTTTCAATGTTACCATCACGTGAGGTGGGTTTACAACCTTCAATGGGAAGTTCAAATCCCATGCATCTCTATGATAGTCCCACACTGCGATTAAATGATCCCATAGAGGTTTTAAATTCAGCCTCCCCTATTCATTTTATGCAGGCTCCATCAGTTATTTCAAATTCTCAGACATAAATGCAGCCAATTAATAGTCAGATAGAGGCCAAGAATATGCCTTCATCACAAGTTGGCAATATTGAAGCTATTGATTACAGTGGTTTTACTCAAAATAATGTATTGTAGAAGCAAAACATTAGAGGTAATTTGTAGGAACAAGGTAATTTGCAAGTAGTGGTTCCTCAAGTGTGGAGGTCTACTTGGGAGCGCCGATCTCCAACAAGATTTGACAGCTACCAGTTATTGATTTCTGATTGGTTAGAGCCTACCATATTTATAGAAACCTGCAATGATGCTCATCGTGAAGAATGGTTGGATGTAATGCAAGAGGAAATGGATTCGCTAATGGAAAATTGCACTTGGGACTTGGTGAAGCTTCCACCCAACTAGAGAGCATTAAAGAAGCGATGGGTGTACAAATTGAAAGATCAAGAAGGAGGCAAGAAATGATATCAAGTGAGATTGGTAGGGTCTGTGCAAGAAGTTGAGTCCACTTTTTGGTCAAAAAGTGGAAGTGTTTTCCATGATTTTCATAATTTGTCACATTTGACCTTAAAATTTGAAGCACTTAGAGATAGAATATTAAAAAAAGTCACTAATCATAAAATGTATTACTCGTAGTCTAGTTTCCAAATATGTAATCTATTTTAATACCCAGATGATACAAATTGATTTTCAATAGGTGTTTCTAAAAACCATTATTTAAAAGACTTACTTTTTACCATACCATGCACGTTTAAGTCATCCATATTTGATCTACACAATCATATTTTTCTAAATCCTCTTGGGAAGAGATTTTTAACACATTGAAGAACGCTCATGATATTTTTTGTAATTTTTTTGAATATTTTTTTGTTAATGTTTTATTGGCCATATTTGTTATTTTGAAAAATCGTCATGTACGTCATGCATAAGATGACCTAAACTAATCATTTTTTGATTCTTTTCAAATTGAAAAGAATTGTCTGAAGTATGCTTTCGTACAATTCATTTTTCAAAAAAATATTTTAATAAAAAGATATTAAAATACTTAAAAAACCCTGAATTTCAATTTTATGGACCAATTTCATCAAAAATTAATTGAAAAATAGAAAAATAATTCAATTATAAAAAATTACATATTGGAATCTACACTATCTTATCTATAATGGGTTTTAATTTCGTCAAAAAATTCTACAAAAAAGGGTCTTCAGACATATGTCCAAAGTCACTATTTTCTTGTGACATTGACACGACCTTCAAGTTGCAGGTCAAACCGAGTCCAAAGCTTAGGTTTAGGTCCCCAAGCCTTTTCCCAAACTGAAAAAGAAGGAAAAACCCGACCAAAAATTCAAATTTTAAAAAACAGGATCTCGGTTTACTAAACAAGATCCTGATTTGTAAACAGGATCTTGTTTGCTTCATTTATTTTTTTAATCATTGAAAAAAGAAATAGAATTCCGTTTATAAACGAGATCTCATTTTCTACGGAATCCTGATTATAAAATGAAATCCCATTTCATTTTTGACTATTTTTTAATTTTTTAGCGCTAAAAAATTACTATCAATTTTGCAACATGATAATGTATGGCCGACAATGACAATTTCACCTATTTTCTATTGAATTTTATTTTCTACATGCTCTTGAACTTGCAATTTGATTTGAATTTTGAAAGGAGGCATCATTGGGAAATTTTTTGAGTGGAATTGTGTTCATTTTCTACTTGTTTGAAGGAGGAACAAAGAAGAAAGACTTTCACTATTGACATTCATTTGTACTTCAAAATTTTGTAATCATGGGATCACAATGTCATAATAAGAGGAAAGATAGGAAGGTATTGACCCTAAAGAAATTCAAGCAAAGAGAGAGGAGGAAAAAAGACAAAGAGGTAGAAGAATGAGGATTTGATCAATGAATAATGTTGAAGCATCCAATTTGATGCAGGGGCATCATCATTTTGGTGTGCAAATTTCGGTTTTCTATTTT
The DNA here is from genome assembly GCA_007258455.2 of Sequoia sempervirens. Lineage (NCBI taxonomy): Eukaryota > Viridiplantae > Streptophyta > Pinopsida > Cupressales > Cupressaceae > Sequoia > Sequoia sempervirens. Next base: position 207,465 of record VDFB02356973.1, read on the forward strand.
GTTGCTTTGTGGTGTTTTTGTGGGGGCGAATTATGTGATTGGCGTACTCTTTCACCTTGTTTTGGTTTCAAACATGTGGCATGATCCTATAGGAAAACATGTTTTCTATCACATTTGTTCTCTAAAACCAATGAAGTGGTAAACGAGAAAAAGAAAAAAGGTAGTAATTAAAGAACGATTATTAGAGGCGAGAAAAAGAGACACCATAGTTGAGTGTGAAGATTTTACCAAAAATAAAAGGAAGTAAATGGTTTTGAAAACAAGAAGGGGATGCAAAACAGTTTGGAGAGAGTTTTTGGATCTTTCTGGGAAATGTACACACAGTGGTAAAATAAATAAAGGAGGGAAACTCTACCAGAAAGAAAGGGAAGTTGATTCATTTGTTGTAGTTCTACCTATGCAAGAAGGTTGCACCCATGGAGAAAAGATAGCAATGGTGAAAGCATTGAGAATAGATCGAATTGTGGAAACGTTTGATGAAGTTTACTGCCAGCAGGAAACCTGACCCTTCAATTTGACGAAGTTAGTTTTTGACCTGGGAGCAAGGCGCCTTTAGTCACTGTGTTTCATTCTTGCTTTAAGGATGTATCGATTTCTTTGAATGAAAGTTTGATTGTTTGAATCATTGTTTTTGCTTCCTTACTATTGTAGTTGGCTATTATTTCCCATTGAATTTACATTGGATGATTTATGTGCTTGTAACTGGTACCCACACGTATAGTGGTGGTTGTATTTTCTTGAGATGTTTGGACTAGGAGTATTCTATTTTTCCTAATTGTTGAGATCCTTTGATAAGTGGAATAAGATCGTAACATAGCTATCAATTTACATTGCATACAATTTTCCATTACAATTCCACAACTATTGAAGGTAAAAACATTGAAGAGACCATAGATGTAGACGATGTAAATTTGCAAGATGTGAATGTGGAAAATAATATGATTATACAAACTAATCCTGGTATGTCTTTAAATCCACCTTTCAATGCTATGGAGAATGTGACAATAGGCACAAATCTAGGTATGCCTTCAAATCTACCTTTGAATGATATGGAAACTTTGAAGATGATTTAAAACATGTTGGATTTAATGATGTTGAGATCGATAATATTCATAGAGATAATGAAAATTTTAGACTTCTTGTTATTGAAAATGAAAATGAAAATTATTTTGTTGTTCAAAATGAAAATGAAAATCATTTTGTTGTTCAAAATGAAGATGAAAATCGTTTTGTTGTTGAAAATGAAAATGAAAAAGAAAATAATTTTGTTGTTGAAAATGAAAATGAAAATCCTTTTGTTGAAAGTGAAAATGAAAACCGTTTTGTTGATGAAAATGAAAATGAAAATCCTTTGGAAGTTGAAAATGAAAATAAAAATCCTTGTGATGTTAAAAATGAAAATATTTTTTTAAAACTTGAAAGTACTATTTTGGATAATCTTCCTACTAAGATTTCTTGGAGACTTATAAGAATGTATACCAATAGATTATACAAAGAATTGTTTATTGTAAAAAACTATCATTTCAATTTTAACTCATGATGCAATTGATGAGAATGTGTAAAATGAGAAAAGTAATGAAAAAGTTAGGCATTTTTGTTAAACCAAGAAGAAAAGATGAATCACTTAAACATGCTATATCTACTGTTGCTAGTGCCATTGAGTCTATTAGAAAGAATAGTAGATCTAAAGATAAGAATACAACATGATGACCTTGTTACTTGATTTTTTCTTACAACTCAATCAAGTAGAGTTGAAACATAGTTTGTAGCTAGAAAAAAAGGTATAGGTACAATTTTTCATTTGCTGGATCACTTTGTTCAATATCACGACATGTGGGTAAAATGGGCTCCCACAAGGGTTGACCCAACATGCTACCCTCTCAATGTTTGAGAGGCATATGAAGTGTATTTTTCATCAATGAAAGTGACTTCAAGTCACAATAGTGACTACAAGCAAAGGATACAGACAGTCACCATGCCTCAACAAGCACAATCACCATGATCATGGTGATGAAGGAGGATGTTATGAGACCATTTTCAAGGGGCAGATCTCACCTTTTTTTAGAAGACAATGGTGATTGAAGGCACATCATAATCATCTCACATAAAGGGTAGAGTTATCATGTAAATCGAGAAAAAGGAGTAGGAAATGGGCATGTGGATTATTTGACAAAATAACTCAAACAAATGTGAGCTTATAGAATGTTATAATAATGAAAATATCCAGCAAATTGGCACCCAAGGTTTAGATTGGTGTGACAACATACACAAGTCATGAAATGTTGAGGATGTGTAAGTAAGGAGAACAGTGCAAGTAAACATAGTCTAGATCATAAAGATACTTAATTTGATTCAAGCAATGTTTGAAGTTGTGGAAATTTTGACAAGAGTAACATCTTGTATCAATGAGAATAGGGCAGCATGACAATGATAATTCTAAAGGACATATAATGCATAACAAGTGCATTGACATGTCATAGGTAAGGAAAATATAAATCAAGCGGTACCTCTAACAGTTCCATGGTGAAATTATACGCATTGAGAATCAAACTCACAGCAGGAGAGCATGGTCTAATCACAAGTTCTAGGGAAGATGCAATAATTTTTCATGACATGGATTTCGATTATCGATGCACAACGAGCAACAGGAAAATGGTCACAAACTATTGACAAAGTGGAGATTGAATATCTTCACTAGGCGAGAAATAAAATAATGCCAGAGGATTTAAGTCTCAAATCTAGCTCGGTCCAAGATGTAGATATATAAGAGAGCATCTATCAAGCAAGGATTTTCACAGTGGATGTAGTAAAGGAATGTGTGGAGAAACTTCAAGCCCAATTTTCAAGATCAATGCAACCATTACCGCCACCCTTTCCACCTTTGAATTTAGGTCTCCCATGAAACATGCTCACTTGTGAGGAATCAAAAGAATCACAATAGGAAGATTCATAATGGTCATGTGCAGTCAGGCCAATAAATGAGGTCATTCTTGGAGTTACAAAGAATTTCATAATACACTATTGTCAGATTAAGTTCAAACTCTAGCATGTTCTTCGTAAAGGATGCCACTATAGTTAACAATGCACATGCAACAACCTCATTACGCTGCCTACCAATAGTGGACTTTGAAACCTTAAAGGCTAGTCTAGAGGAGGAACTTGAAGACAAGCCTAAGTATCTTGATTCTGATACTCAAATTTTGCATGAAGACCATGTGAAATTCATTAAGAAGATAGCTAGATGGGAAAAGTGACATCCTAAAATCTATCTTCAAATAAAATCTCGACACCCATCATTCAATGTCTACAAAAAGGACATTTACTAAATGTTGATTCTGTAGGAATTTTTGAATGCACAAAATAACACAAAGTTGCTACTCTGTTTTCCAATCAACTGGGAATACCCAAAAAAAATGTGGAAGCACAAACAATGCAAGGAGACATGCAAATTTATTTTTTATTCAATAAGCTAGAAATGACATTACAGAAGGATAAAATTAAAAACTCAGAAAAATAAATATAAACTACAGATTACAAACTATTAGGAGCAATCTAGAGCTGCTCATACAAACTAATAACTTTCAGGAGCTTCTGAGAGCTCACTGTCTTTCTACACAGAACTTATCAGGAGCTACATAGAGCTCTATCTCGAGCAATCACTACTTGGACACATGCAAACAAAATATAGTTGTTGTTGTTTAGGAGCTTCTATGAATCACACAGAGAACTCACAAAAACATTCCTTTTCATAGACTACTACTGCAAAACTTCTTCCCCAACCAACATAACTAACTACCTTCAATTATTTTTGTCTATTCAAAAATATTCCCTCTCAAATTCAAAATGACCTACCACATTAAATTTTGGAGCTTTCAGGAGCAGAACGGGGATGGAGATCCCAAAAAGAAAACTGTCGTTGGAGAATCCTGACAGGTAGGTGACACAAGGGGATGAAAAGAGAAAGAGGCTCAATTAGAAAAAAATAATATTTCCAACACTCCCCCTATGACTGAGCCATCAAACAAGATCAATCCTGATCCAAACCAACAGCACCCAAACTATTTCTTAGGCACTCGAAGTTGTCCCTGCTCAAAGGCTTGGTGAATATGTCTACTAGCTTCTGCTTAGACTTGCAAAATTTCATCTTGATTTCACCATTTTCAACCAATTCTCTAATAAAGTGATACCTGATTTCAATGTGCTTGCTTGTTCCATGAAACACAAGATTTTTTGTCAAATCTATTGATGAAACATTAGCACAAAAGATTGTTGTTCTATTCTCTTGTTCTTCTCTCAAATCTTCCAAGATTCTTCTCAGCCAAATAGCTTGACATGGTGTTGCATTTGCTACCATATACTCAGCCTCGACTATTGATAGGGAAACTATAGGTTGCTTCTTGGAATCCCATGAGATAGCTCTCAAACCCAAATGAAACACATAGCCTGATGTGCTCTTCCTATCATCCAAACTTCCTGCCCAATCACTATCTGTGTATCCAACCAGCCCAAACTCATTTGCTGCTATGTACAAAATACCATATTCTTTGGTGCCATTCACATACCTCAAGATTCTTTTACCCACTTGCCAATGGGTTTCCCTTGGAGTCTCCATAAATTTGGAAATGAGACTCACTCCATGCATTATATCAGGCCTAGTTGCAGTCAAATACATCAAACTTCCAACCAAACTTTTAAAAATGGTCAGATCTAGATTGATGTTGCAATCTTCCTTGCTCAACTTTAGACCTACGACTATTGGAGTTGGGGCAATCTTGCTTTCAAGTATCCTAAATCTCTTCAATATTTCATTTGCATATTTTTCTTGAGAGATAAATATACCATCGTGCATTTGTTTTACTTCTATGCCTAGAAAATACCTCAAGAGACCTAAGTGTGTCATTTCAAACTCTCTTTTCATGTCCTCTTTAAAATTTCCAATGAGGAAATCATCATCCCTAGTAAAAACTAGATAATCTACATACAAGACAACAATCAAAATCTTATCATTAGTTGCCTTAATGTAAAGAGTGGGCTCGCCGCTCACCATCACTTTTTCTAAAGCCATTTCTCAACAAATATTATTCAATCCTACTGTACCATGCCTATGGAGCTTGCTATAGCCTGTAAAGGGATTTCTTCAGCCTGTATACCTTGTGTTCTTGACTTAGAGCTTCATAACCAGGTGGCTTCTCCACATAAACTTCCTCTTCCAACACTCCATTTAGGAAGGCAGACTTCATGTCCATTTGAAATACCTTCCATTTGTGTTGGGCTGCAATTACTATGACTGCCTGCATGGTTTCCATCCTTGCTACTAGAGAAAATGTCTCATCATTATCTCTTCCAAACTGTTGTTTGTATCCCTTGACAATTAATCTTTCCTTATGCCTCTCTATTCTTCCTTCGGCATTGCATTTGGTCTTGTAGACCCATTTCATCCCAATAACTTGCTTGTTGGGAGGAAAATCAATTAGCTCCCATGTGTTGTTCCTCTCTATTGCATCGATCTCCTCATCCATGGCCTCACACCATTTCTCCTCTTTCATAGCATCATCAAAATAAATCGGATCACTATGAGAAAATAATGCAAAATTGACACTCTCATCAAATTCTTCATCATACCTTTCACTTTGGTAGATCTCCCTTAGACTCTTCGTCTTCTTTGGCTTTAGGGAGGCAAGAGTGGGGTCTGAACTTTCACTATTGTTGTTGCTTTGTTGAACTGACTTTGTTTGGATTTGTTGAGAGATCTTGGGAGCCAATCCTCTAGCTTTCTATGGTTTCTTTCCTTTCTATCTACTCATGTCAGGAGCTATCGGGAGTGGTTTGGAGCTGGTCTAGAGCTATTAGGAGAAACTGTAGACTCATCTTACTACACTTCTTGTTATTTTTCTTCTTCTTCAGGAGCTTTCAGGAGTGGTTCTGAGTTGTTAGAAACTATCACTCTATCCCATGACTCATCCTCTAGGAACTCCACATCTCTTCTGATGACAATTTTCTTGGTGACTAGATTATACAGCCTATAGGCTTTGGAATCTTCACTGTAGCTTGTAAAAATACACTTCTCACCCTTGTCACCCAACTTTTGCCTCTTTTCTTTGGGCGTGTGAGCATATGCCACACACCTAAACACTCTTAAGTGCTTAACCGTCCACTTGCATTTTGTCCATGTCTCTTGTGGGATTTTGTCACGAACCGCATTTGTTGAACTTCTATTTATTAGATATATAGTTCTTGCTACTTCTCCCCAATATTCATTTGGGAGTCCCTTTACTTTTAACATGCTCCTTGCCATCTCCACAATGGTCCTATTCTTTCTCTTAGCCACTCCATTTTGCTGCAGAGTATAACTGGTTGTTAGATCCTTCTTGATGCCATTTTGCTTGCAAAAATTTACAAACTGATTGGAGGTACACTCTCCCCCTCGATATGACCTTAGGACCTTGATGAAATTTACACTCTCCTTTTCAACCTGGACTTTAAACACTAGAAACTTGTCAAAAGCTTCATATTTATGTTGTAAAAAATAGACCCGTGTCTTACGGCTGTAATCATATATGAAGGTCATAAAATATTGTGTCTTACCAATATAAATTACTTGCATAGGGCCACAAGAATCAATGTGCACCAGCTCCAATGGTGCTCTTTCCCTTCTAGAATTTCCTGATTGAAAAGGTTGCCTATATTACTTGCCTAAAATGCAAGCTTCACATCTACCATTAGGCTCTACTATGGTTGGTAAACTTCCAACTATACCCTTCTTTGAAAAATACTCAAACCGCTATAGCCTAAGTGTCCATACGTGAGATGCCATAGCTTGGAGGGGTCTTGAATGGTGCTCCTGAGGGCTACTTGTACTACTGTACATTTTTCATTCATGAGAGGTGCAGCTATGGACTAAGATGAGAAACACATCTCAATCTTCAAAGGAAACATTCAGTTCTTTGTCATTTGAACTACTGCAAACACTTTTGTCCTCTCATTCTTGTCATAAATAACGCATTGAACCTTCTCCATCAGCACTTTATATCCATTTTGGATCAATTGTCCAACACTCATGAGGTTATGCTTTAACTTGGGAATAAGAAATACATTTTGAATCTCCTTCTTTTCACCTTGCTTGGTGTGGATCATGATAGATCCTCTGCCCACAAATGGAACTAATCCATTGTTCCCCATTCTTATCTCTGACTTTACATTCTTATCAATGAAAGAAAACAAACTTTCATTACCACTCATGTGTGTTGGACTTGCCGTTGCACCAAAATATTGACCTATCAATGCCCAATACAAGCTTTGGTTAAGAACCATAGGAGGTGGTTAGACCATGTCACAAACCCAAGCACTAGTGCTGCAAGGAATACCAAGAGTCACATCTTGCAACAATCCCCCCCAACACAAGCGTAGGGTTTGAACCTATGACCAACTCTGATACCAATTATTGGACTTGTCGCTACACCAAAAGATCGACCTGTCAATGCCCAATACAAGCTTTGGTTAAGAACCACAGGAGGCAATTAGACCATGTCATAAACCCAAGCGCTAGTGTTGCAAGGAAGACCAAGGGTCACACCTTGCAACAATGTGGTTGCCGCAACCACTATCCAAATACTAGACTTTGGGGTTGCCTTCTTCACCAATGTTGCACATGATGAAGGTTGTGGATTGATTGTCTTCAGCCACGTTCACATCATCCACATTTTTATTTTGTTTTGACTAGTTGTTGTACTTTTTCCAGCACTCACTTGCATAATGACAAAATTTATGACAATAGTAGCATTCAAAATTTCTTTTGTCATTCTTCTAATTTGAATTGTTGTTCTTCTTTCCTTGTTTGGAGCTGGTCTGAGAGCTGCTCACTCCCTCTTGGATGCTTGCTTGTCCCGAGCTTTCTCCTCCAGTATTTCCTTTTTGGAGTTGCCATGACCTCTACCTCTTGAGCTCTTTCCACAATTATTTCTTCTCCCCCTTCCTCTTGCATTTGAATGAGCTTTAAAAGCTTTCTCTTGGGAATAATTAGTAGACCTATTTAGGCACTACTCATGGGTTAGCAGAGAACCCGTAAGCTCATCAACAAACAACGTTGAGAGGTCCTTTTCCTCTTCAATCGCAATCACAACTGCATCAAACTTTGTGGGTAAGCTCCTAAGTATTTTCTCCACAATCCTCTAGTTGTCCATGGATTTTGCATTCACCCTCAATTGGTTTATCAAACCTGAGAGTGTTGTGTGAAACTCTGAGATGGACTCACTATCCTTAATTTCAAGAATCTCAAACTCTCTTCGAAGCATCTAGAGCTTCACCAATCTAACCTTATTAGTCCCTTTGTATCTGGTCTGGAGGATTTCCCAAGCTTCCTTTGCATAGTTAGTTGTTGCTATTCTAGGAAAAATGGCCTCTGTCAAGGCTACTTCAATTAGACTCAATGCTTTTGCATCTTTCCTCCTCAACTCCTTCAACTGAGTCTTCTAGTTTTTTGTGACAACTGCATATGCTACAAGATCAGTCACATCATTGAACCCACTGATCAGAAACTCCCACAAATCATTTGCAACAATTATGGTCTTCATCTTCTTTGCCCAAACATCATAGTTCTATCCATTAAAGGATGGTGGTTTCTACTAACTCTTCCCCTCATCCCCAACCATGTCTCTTACACAAAAAATTTAATACCCAGAAAAGAAAGTGCCCTAACTCAGGAAGAAATAGGGCCTATGGCTTTGAAACCATGTAGGGATTTCTGAATGCACAAAACAACACAAAGTTGTTGCTCTATTTCCTAATCAACTAGGAATACCCAAACAAAAAGCGGAAGCACAAACAATGCAAGGAGACATGCAAATTTCTTCTCTATTCAATAAGCTAGAAATGACTTTATAGAAGGATAAACTTAAAAACTTAGAAAAATAAATCTAAACTATAGATTACAAACTACTGGGAGCAATCTAGAGCTTCTCATATAAACTAACAACTTTCATGAGCTTCTGAGAGCTCACTATCCTTCTACATAAAACTTATGAATAGCTACACCGAGCTCTATTTGGAGCAATCATAGCTCAGATGCATACAAACAAAATATAGTTGTTGTTGTTTAGGAGCTTCTCTGAATCACATAGAGAACTCACAAAAACATTCCTTTTTTCAGACTGCTGCTGTAAAAATTCTTCTTCCCTAACCAATAGAACTAACTGCCTTCAATTCTTTTTGTCTATTTAAAAAAATTCCCTCTCAAATTCAAAATAACCTACCACATTAAATTCTAGAGATGTCAGGAGTAGAATAGGGATGGAGATCCCAAAAAGAAAACTGTCATTGGAGGCTCTTGACATGTAGGTGAGACAGGGGCTGACGAGAGAAAGAGGCTCCGTCAGAAAAAAAATAAATATTTCCAACAGATTCATCTACTACTTTGACAAGATCATTTATGCCATCCTCAAGGATCTTGTCATCGACATTTTTGAGGTCTAGCATAGTTTCAATTTCTATGACACAAAAAAGGAAGCTCAAATACATTTTTCTCCACATGATCAATATTTACTTGGAAACCATGATAAGCAAGAATTGCATGAAATCCAAATGTCTCAATACAGCCATGGAATACTCGATTCACAACCATTGGAGGATGGTGACATTATCAACATCGATGTAATAGTTCATCCAATGGTTATCATGGAGATACTTCAAAGAGCCTTCTTTGTAAAGACTGGATATATACAAGACAATGAAGAATTAGCTTCTTCATTTCAAATTTGAGAACTATTATTTGATATGACATGCACAAATGATGGAGAAAGAGCAGAAAGAGTTCTACAATCAGTCCTACGCTTAATTTTGGGAAGGGAAAGCAAGATTCAAATTCAAAAGAGGTTCAGCCAAAGGGGAATTCCACAATTGGAGGAGGATTTTTAGGCCTAATCAGCTGTCTTACACCTAATTTGAAGGATCACATGGGTTAACCATTAGTTATGGAGAGATTTGGAGCCATAAATAGATAGTTCACTTCAGTTTTGACTCCTATCATGAGGGCTTTTCAAAGTTGTACATGCTCATGGGTAGATCCACCTTTTTAGGAGCTTGAGAGGCAGTTTGGGACAGCCAACTCTTCAATCAAAGCCTAATTTTAAGGGAGGTGCAACAATTCATTTGAGTTCAACCTCAAGTTCATCTTGACTTCACTTTTGGTCTACTCAAGAGCTATCCAATACTTCTTCAAGTTTCTTTCTCTTCTTATAGGCAAGGGCTAGTCTCTTTTTAAGGGGGGTTCAAACTTTTCTAGTAGCATGTATTGTAGCTCTTGAAGCTCTTTCAGGCTGAAGATCAGCTTTGTAACCCAGATTTAGATCTAGTATCATTTTCTTTTCAAATGTTACAACTTGTAACAGAAAATTCCTTTCATTTTCAATAAGAAGCAGCATTTCCTTCTCAATTATACTTTGTTCAAGTATTTTTTGTGAGTAGTTTTGATAAGAATATTGTGGTTTACTTGAAACCCTTCATTTTTATCTTATTCCTTCAATGTTTGGTACAAGTACAATATGTTATAGTGTAGGTTTGTGATTGTGTATCCCATTTATTGAATGTGATTTATGAGAACAACATTGTTTTCTTTCAAAAAAACTTTAAATATTGAAACCTTTCACATGAAACACTTTTGTAAAACATTTCAATATGAGTTGTGAATAAATAAGGCTTCATGTTCAGAACTAATTGTGAGTTTAGGACAACAAGTAGGTCTAAGAACAATTGGTGCATCACCTCCTAGGGTAGTTTTCAGTTTACAAGAAATATTTCTATCCCTTTTCCTATCAAAGTCAATAGTTTCTAGGAGGATTTAAAGGGAGCCAACCCTTCATTTGGAGATTGATCTTCATTATAGACAACCCACAGGTCTGAAGATCATTCTATGTTTCACATAATTGCTTGGAATTCAGCTTAGAAATAGGATGCAATCTACGTGACAACAGTTTTTGGCACACTCAGTGGGATAGTTTGGACTCTCCTAGTCCAAAAATTTTAACAGCCTTTGGAGGAAATATCTACACACACCTGGTGACTCAGGGTAAAAATCTAGCGGCTTTAATAGATCAAGTGTTGGTATGTTTCAAATAATCAAGCTTTTATTCTTGTTTCTAGCATTTCATACAAGTAGAAATGTCAAATTTTCATAGTCAATGTGTATACCCACCCCCATACTATGAAAATACTATCAACAAACCTTCTTATCAACCATACCCAAGTAGCCATAATGTTGGTTTTAGTCCAAATAACCCTAATACAACAAGCTACTAGCTTACTCAAGATGCATACCACCCATCCACCCTTTCCCAATCTTCCAATCAACCTCAAAATTCTGAAATTATGGAGCTTAGAGACATGATTAAAGATACCTTGTTAGACTTCAACAAGCAAATGGATGACATTAAGAGAGAGCAAGAGATCATAGGCAAGAATTGGAGGCATAAGGTAGGCAATTTGCAAAAGAGTTGGTAGCTCAAAAGAGGTGATTTGAGGAGAATCTTGCTCAATAGCTTGCTGCAAAAGATGTAAAAATGAGGCTAAAACTTTCCAAACAAGAGGTTCCCAAGATTAAAATTCCAAGTTTTAGTCAAGGTGAGTCTCCTATGTCTTCCAATCTTGAAATTTCAAGTTTTACAAGCTCTCCTACATTAGAAGAACCTGTACTTAAACAAGAAGCTAGCCCAGCTATCAAATCTCAAAACTCATTTTTTGGAGAAGGCATTCCTATGTTCAATACACCATGCTTCATACATGATGACTCTATTCTTGAGAAATTTTAGCCTACAATTCTTCAAGATCAACCTTCTCCCAAGCTTGTGCAACCTCAAGAACCTCAACAAAATCAGACTTCTTGTTTAAACACAATCACCCCATCCATAGATGAATCCATTGATATCTTGTTTTCTCAAGATAATCAGGTTGTAGATCAAGAAAAAGGGGGTGTTTGTAGGGGAAAAAATAGATCTTTTAGCTACTATTATGTGTGTTCAAGAGGTTGAAGATGATAGATCATATTTTCTATAGAAGTTGGAAGAGGTTTTAAATGAAGAGCAACAAGATATAGAGGTAGAAAACGCTGATGGTTTTCAAGTTTTGACTGATTAATTTGATGAACTTCCACTTTTTATGGATGATGAAGAAAGCATATCTCAGATCACACCCATACTAGCTCTAGAACAACAAGAAGAGGTTCAAAACTTTGATGTTTTGATATCTCAAGAAGGTTGCAATAAGGTAATAAACAATCCTCTTCCACAACAAAATGAAAATCAGAATGAAGAGGACTCATTTTGGGATGATCTTGAGGTATTTGTTTCAAGTTTAGACTCTAGACTTCCATCTTTTGAAGAAGGAAACTAGGAACAACAAGTTGTTGAGGTAGAAAAGGATGTTCAAGTCTAGATTTTTGTTGATTTATTTGATGAACTTCTAGGATTTGTACATGAAGATAAGCAATGCTTGATTGAACTAACATCAATGACCAGTTCCGAGAAGAAGGATGAAGGGAATCAGTTAGGAAAAGTGTAGATTCAGGAAGAAATAAATGAGGACAATCATATTTTGGAAAGTTAAGAGGTTGATTCACAAGAAAATTTTGTTCAAGTAGATCGAGAAAAGCAACAAATCATAGATTTTGAAGGTATGAGCTTCAAAATCCATCATGAGGATAAGTTAGAGCATACATTGCATGATGAAATTGTTCATGAAGAGGATTTATTCTCAACTATCATTGAAATTTTTTGTTGTTGCTAACTTAGCATCTTTTAAGGAAAAGGTTTGTGATCAACATAATCAAGTGATCAAAGAAGTTGTAATTGAAAAAATAGCTGACAAAGGAGAAGCTAGCAAAAAAAATTATCAGTTTATCATCTCAAAAGGATGCCCAATCAGGCATCTTACCAAGACTAAGATTCCAAGTATACTTGATAAAGTTTCAGTAAAATAACAACATATCCAACTTATCCATTCACTCCAAACCAGCAACATGGTTGGTCATATTCAAAGGATGAGTGAGTTTGTCTACATTCTTTATGAAGCATTGCAACATTTTATTGAGTATCTTCTTGTGCTTCATGTAGTTTCATCTGTTCATAAGCATGTAAATCAGTGTTCTTTGTTGAGAAAGGGTAGCTACTTTAACCAAATAGTAAATGGATTTGTTTGAGGCTTTCACAATTGTTGGGTTAGGGTAGGGTAGTTTAGTTTCATTTCAGTCAGCTATAGTTTCATTCCTCTAAGTTCTTTGACACATTGTTTTTAGTTTGTTAGTGTAGTTTCCAACATTCTAGATGTTGTTCTATGCTTCTAATAGTAGTGAGTTATAGTCAGATCTAAGGTTGTTACAGTTCATCCCTAAGATTCCTATGCCCAATGGATATGCAAGGCTATTGATCCTATTTGTTTAGCAAACAAATAGCCCTAAGATGTCTCCAGAATATTACCTATTTTTTTCTTACAACTCAATCAGGTAGAGTTGAGACATAGTTTGTAGCTAAGAAAAAAGGTATAAGTACAATTTTTCATTTGCTGAATCACTTTGTTCAATATCACATGTGGGTAAAATGGGCTTCCACAAGGGTTGAGCCCAACATGCTACCCTCTCAATGTTTGAGAGGGATATGAAGTGTATTTTTCATCAATGAAAGTGACCTCAAGTCACAAAAGTCGCTACAAGCAAAGGATAAAGACAGTCACCATGCCTCAACAAGCACAATCACCTTGACCATGGTGATGAAGGAGGACGTTATGAGACCATTTTCAAGGGGTAGATCTCACCTTTTTTGCAAAGACAATGGTGATTGAAGGAACATCATAATCTATCTCACATAAAGGGAAGAGTTCATGTAAATCAAGCAAAAGGAGCAGGAAATGGTCATGTGGATTGTTTGACAAAATAACTCAAACAAATGTGAGCTTATAGAATGTTATAATTATGACAATATCCAACAAATTGGCACCCAAGGTTTAGATTGGTGTGACAACCTACACAAATCATGAAATGCTAAGGATGTGCAAGTAAGGAGAACAATGCAAGTAAAGATAGCCTAGATCATAAAGATACTCAATTTGATTCAAGCAATGTTTAAAGCTATAGAAATTTTGACAAGAGTAACATCTTGTATCAATGAGAATAAGGCAGTATGACAATGATAATTGTAAAGGATAGAGCATGCATAACAGGTGCATTGAAATGTCATAGGTAAGGAAAATATAAATCAAGCAGTACCTCTGACAGTTCCATGGTGAACTTATACACATTGAGAATCAATCTCACAGTAGGAGAGCATGGTCTAATCACAAGTTCTAGGGCAGATGCAATAATTTATCATGACATGGATTTTGATTCCCGATGGATAGTGAGCAATAGGAAAATTATCACAAACTGTTGAAGTGGAGATTGAATGCATTCACTAGGTGGGAAATAAAATAATGCCAGAGGATTGAAGTCTCAAAGATGGCTCGGTTCGAGATGTACATATATAAGAGAGCATCTGTGAAGCGAGGATTTTCACATTGGCTGTAGTAAAGGAATGTGTGGAGAAACTTCAAGCTCAGTTTTCATGATCAAAGCAACCATTACCGCGGCCCTTTCCACCATTGAATTTAGGTCTCCCACAAAACATGCTCACCTATGAGGAATCAAAAGTATCATGATAGGAAGATTCATAATGGTTGTTTGCAGTCAAGCCAATAAATGAGATCGTTCTTGGAGTTTCGAAGAATTTCATAATACACTGTCTTCGACTTAAGTTCAAACTCTAGCATGTTCTTCGTAAAGGATGCCACTACAGTTAACATTGCACATGCAACAACCTCATTACGGTGCCTACCAATAGTGGAGTTTGAAACCTTAAAGGCCAATCTAGAGGAGGAACTCGAAGATAAGCCTGAGTATCTTGATTTTGATACTCAAGTTTTGCATGAAGATCGTGTGAAATTCATTAAGAGAACTACATGGGCAAAGTGGCATCCTAAACTCTGTCTTCAAAGAAAATATTGACACCCATCATTCAACGTCTTTAGAAAGGACATTTACTAAATGTTGATTCATCTGCTATTTCGACAAGATCACCTATGCCATCCTCAAGGATCTTGTCATCGACATTTTTGAGGTCTAGCACAGTTTCAATTTCTATGACACAACGAAGGAAGCTAGAATAATTTTTTCTCTACATGATCAATATTTACTTGGAAACCATGATAATCAAGAATTGCATGAAATCCAAATGTCTCGATACAGCCATGGCATACCCGATTCATAACCATTGGACGATGGTGACATTATTAGCATTGATGTAATAGTTCATCTAATGGTTATCATGAAGATACTTCAAAGAGCCTTTTTTGTAAAGACTGGATATATAGAAGACATTGAAGAATTAGCTTCTTAATTTTAAAATCGAGAACTATTATCTGATATGACATGCACAAATGATGGAGAAAGAGCAGAAAGAGTTCTACAATCAACCCTAGGCTTAATTTTGGGGAGGGAAAGCAAGATTCAAATTCAAAAGAGGGTCAGCCAAAGAGGAATTCCATAATTGGAGGAGGATTTTGAGGCCTAATCAGCTGTCTTGCACCTAATTTGAAGCTCACATGGGTTAACCACTAGTTATGGAGAGATTTGGAGCCATAAATAGCTAGTTCACTTTAGTTTTGACTCCTATCACGAGGGATTTTCAAAGTTGTATGCGCTCATGGGTAGATCCACCTTTCTAGGAGCTTGAGAGGTAGTTTGGGACAACCAACTCTTCAATCAAAGCCTAATTTTAAGGGAGGTGCAATAGTTCATTTGAGTACAACCTCAAGTTCATCTTGACTACACTTTCGGTCTACTCAAGGGTTGCCCAAGACCTCTTCAAGTTTCTCTCTTCTTATAGGCAAGGGCTAGTCTCTTTTTAAGGGGGGTTCAAACTTTTCTATTAACATGTATTGTAGCTCTTGAAGCTATTTCAAGCTGAAGATCAACTTTGTAACTCAGATTTAGATCTAGTAGCATTTTCTTTTCAAATGTTGCAACTTGTAACAACAAATTCCTTTCATTTTCAATAAGAAGTAGCATTTCCTTCTCAATTATACTTTGTTCAAGTGTTGTTTATGAGTAGTTTTGATAATAATATTGTGTTTTACTTGAAACCTTTCATTTTTATCTTATTCCTTTAATGTTTGGTACAAGTACAATATGTTATAGTGTAGGTCTGTGATTGTGTATCTCATTTGTTGAATGTGAGTTATGAGAAAAACATTGTTTTCTTTTAAACAAACTTCAAATATTGAAACCTTTCATGTGAAACACTTCTGTAAAACATGTCAATTTGAGTTGTGAATAAACAAGGTTTCATATTTGGAACTAATTGTGAGTTTAGGACAACAAGTAGGTCTAAGAACAAGTGGTGCATCACCTACTAGGGTAGTTTTCAGTTTACAAGAAATATTTCTATCCCTTTTCCTATCAAAGTTAGTAGTTTCTAGGAGGATTCAAAGGGAACCAATCCTTCATCTGGGTATTGATATTCACTATAGACAACCCACAGTTCTGAAGATCATTCCATGTTTCACAGGATTTCTTGGTATTCAATTTAGCAACAGGGTGTAATCTACGTGACAACAGACCTATAACAACTACTATAATTAATAAAGCAACTTTGAATAAAAGAATATTAAGAAATATTTGTTAAATTCTAAAATACATCCTTAAACATTGGTAAGGGTGGAAAAAGAAGAGATAGTATAGAAAATGATCCAATCAATCAATGTGTGGAGTTTTAGTGGTTGACTCCCATGTCTAACATGAAATTGAATATTGAAATCAAATCTTTGATTGAAAAATATTGGCATGAAAACACTAGGGTATTATCTAATGTTAGAGATGTTTTGAAATTAAGAGTGGGATTCAAAGTTCACAATCCTCATCTAAAACACATATTAGACACAACTCAAACTGAATTTTATAGAAAATTTTGTGGTGATTCAATGTTACCTGGTAATATGAGAATAAGTCAAATATATTTTGAAAAATGTAAACCTTGGTATGTGAAAATTAATAAGCAATGAATATCTTGTTGTAAAATACATGTACAATTTCATTATTATTATGATGCTTTTGATATATACGTTGTATTTTACATACTAACAAGATTATGTAGGAATGTGGTATTAATATGCCGCCTAAAACAATCAAGGAGTTTATAGAAAGTTTTTTTGTGAAAAATCTGATGGGAAATTATTTTATTTATGTTCATGTATTTTTGGGCAATGCACTAGTTGTGGCAATCTTTCATTCTTAGGAGTTTGAATGCATGAAAGTGTTGAAAATAATTTTGGACAACAATTATTGGATGTTAAAAGATTTAAGAATGTTGATTATTCTTTAAAAGATGGAAAAATTAGAAAGTGTTGTGATTTAATTACATAAAAAATTAGTGTACATGCACTCATATTAGAATTTAAGAATAAGAAAATATGTCAAGCACTCTCAACATACTTGATGGCTTGATGGACAATTTTGTACATGTAGAAACACAATTCCAATTTGAACTATACTATTAGTAGTTGATTTTGCAGAAAAATATATTCTTGCTCCACAAGAGGAAATCCAATCACAATATCACAATTCAATGCAAGTGGCTATGTTTGTTCATATTGTATATAGGCATGTATATGATAGCACAAAGGATTATAGAAATTTTTTGAGGGTATATCATTTATATTTGAGTGACAACTGGTTACACTCATTAAAGTTTTTTCAATACTGTTTCAATATATTTTATAAAAATTTAAGAGAAAGAGGAATCCAAATGACAAAACATCTCATATGGTCATATAATTGTACAGGGACAATTGAAGAATGCTCAAATGTTCTATTGGTTAATTAGGGTTCACAAGGAACATAATGTCAACATATGTAGAGTTTTTTTGAAGCTGGACATGGTAAATGAGAGCATGATGGAGCTGGTGTGTGTGTTAAAAGAATTGCTATAGAGCAATTGAAATTTGAGGATGTAGGGTATGTGCAGGATCATCATGGAAATAACAGACCTTTAAGTGGTAAAAAATTTAGAAAAACCAGAGTTACACAACTTGACGTAAATTTTTTAATAAGTTATCTATATTATTTCAAAAAATATGTATGAATAGAATCTGTAGCAAATTGAATGCAGTTTGTAAACTACTAGGTTTATTTTAAAAAAAATGTATTTGGTGAAAATTTGAAATTTCAATGTAATAGTACTTAAATTTCAGGGAAAAAATAAGAATTAGGTGTATGTCTAAAAACCCTAACCACAATAAAATGATAATATTTTTTTATAAGATTTTAGATATAAGTAGATGAATCATGTCCCAATGTGATGCATATTTTTTTGTAATTTTTTTCCAAGTAAATAATTAATTATGATTTTTGTATTAAAACTTTTAAAAATATAAAAACTTGTATGTCTGACCACCTTAACTTGGTCAAAACTTTATGAAATTCAATGTTTTTTTAATCCTATAGTATGTGAAGCATAGAATGTGACGCATGTTTTAGATTTAAAAAATGTGATACCATTTGAAAGCTATAGATGCTTTTCAATTAGCCTATCAATCAAGACTTTAGTTGTAATTCAAATAGAAAATGAATAATAATAATTTATTAAATTCAAAGTAAAGCATAATTTTTATTGGTGGAAAACTAAGAATATCCTTTAAAAACTCTCTTTGTTTCATCAATTTTGGGTTAAAAAAAATCCAGCCACATACCCATCATATCGCCACTTTTTGGTCCATTATGATCCTGCACGTACCCTGCAACAAAATTTAAAGATGCACATGGGATTGTGGATTGGTGTAATATAAAATTATCTATAGGGTTGAGTACTCTAAATTTCGAGTTTTTTGGTTGGTTGAAGAAGAGAACATTCTACTTAGACTTGATTGTAAGACAATTAGTGGATCTACTAAATGGAATTCATTTAAGCATTCAAATGCACACACATGGACTATCTGGATAAGGGATTTTGCATGTTTTTGTTAGTTTTGTATTTCAAGAGATTTGGGAGTATGTGAGAATATAGAATGGGTTGAAGATTGGAAGCAAAGATCATTGACACTTACACAAGCACATGATCAATATGAAACAACAATTGAAAACAATGATCAAGTTTTTCCATTAGATGACTATGACTATGTTTTAGACCTTATACAAGAAGGTAATTTAATTCAATTTATTTCATTTTATTTCACTTTATTACTATTTTGTAATGCTTTTATTTATTTATATACATATGAATGCATGTATATATATTGGTCAAATTATATGGACATGTGCAAGTTATTGAATCAAAGTTTATTTGTAGGACATTTGTATGATGTTGCACCCGAGGAGAATGGAGAGGAAACCGAATATTGGTCGGCTCATTGTGTGGAGACTAAACATAAGTTAATAGAACCTTGAGAATATGATGATGGCTATCATTATCCAATAGGTTTGGTGGTGGTTGTTAGCACTTGGCTACAAAAATACCTAATAAGGAAGAATGTTTTGCCTACATTTGAAGATTACGAAACACATAAGAAGATTATACACTACTCACATTTGGTGGCGGAAATAAATATAAAACTAGTGAGGTGTCACGAAAGACCTACAAATAAAGATCTATGAATAATTTCTATGGAAGAGCATGAGACAATCATAGATGCATTGCAAAAAAGTGAGGATGCAGATGGTTCAATGGAATAAGTAAATATACATAAATATAGTTTTAGTTTTATATATTTAAATATATGTTTTGATATTGCTTGTATGTTAATAGTTAAAATTGATTTATTTTTCTTTTGTATCCTTGAGCCATCATCAAAAATTAATCACATACTTTGAGACAAAAAAGAGAGTCCATGTAGATTCAACCTAGACAACATGGAATACTTTGTATATACAGGTAAGTATATATAGTTTTAATTTTATATATTTAAATACATGTTTTGATTATATATTGATATTACTTGTATATTACTGTTGTCAATTAGATTGCACCCAAACGCTTGAATGATTAAATTCAGCAATCTGTTGAAACATGGGAACTATCTTCAGGCTATGGGTATTCCTATGGCGAATATAGACCTCCAGATTCTAGGCTAGTTCCTATATGATGGTTAATTTGGTACTTGAATAATTTATTTAGAGAAAAGGGTAAGAGGGACTGAATTGAATGCATGAACTAAAACTAAAACTTTGGTGATGCACCTAATTGATATTTATGAGAAAATTGATTCACAACTGATTATTACGGAATCTATTTTCATAACTCAAACTGGAAAATCTAATTGCATAAGTGTTTTATCAGAAGGCCTGATAATCCATTCTTTATGAAGGAAAATGATATTTTCACAACTTAAAGGAGAGGATAAATTAACAACACAACTTATGATCTGTAACTAAAATTGCTTTTTTCGTGTACATGTATTCATGAATGTGACAAGAATTTAAAGGCTTTGAAATCAAACACATTAAATTTGCATCTTAAAAATTCAATAAATACAAAACTCCTGAATCTGAGAAGGCTACTACTGAATAGCAATAATGAAAAGAAGGAAACTCTGCAAAAATGATAACCTGTAAAGCTACAAAACTGTATTAAATCTAAAATGCTGAGTTACAAGATATTTCTCTTTGCAGAATGCAAAGGCTGAAAAACAAGAACTAGAGGAAAAAATGACTAAGTCATTACACTCTATACAATAAGCCTCTCAAAGGCATAAAGGTGAAACTGAAAGTCAATTTTAGTGTAAAAATGATAACTCCAAGGAAAAATCTGAGCAAAAATAAATATCCCTAAAAATAAGGCTCAAACTCATGCAAAAATGAGTGTATGATGATCCAAACTCAAGTTCAACTCATAACAAATTATAGAGTACTCAAACTACACTAAAAATCCTCCAAAAGTAGGTCCAAACATGCGAAATCCTCCTCGTTTGTATCAATCCACCCATGATGACTTGAACTCTATCTTCAAGTTACATCACCTATCTTCCCATGTGTAACTAAAAACAAACTAAGGTGTATTTGCATTTTTAAATAGTAATTATGATTTAATGATTTATATAACATCATTTAAATCATATTACTTTACAAGAAGGATAGCATGCAAAACAAAAATAAAATTTGTTCCTTAACCCCTATGTTTTTAATTCGCTCCACTCATGCCCACGGGCCTTCCTAACATGATTAGGTTTTATTGACTTAATAGTCAATACTACATCAATGATTTGGAATGACCAAACTTTGAACACAAGGCAAAAACCAATTAACAATGAGTAGGGAATTTTCTAAAAAAGGTCGAACCCTAAAATTATTGAATCATTTTGCATTGAGTTTTGGAGGAAAAGAAAGGAAAGTTGTTGTGCCGCCATGGTGAATAGTGTTTGATGCTCGTCGCTACCTATGAGGTCTCTGTAAGTTCAAACCCATCATTCCTTTACTGCTTCTGGAGATTTTCATTGTGATTTAAGAAGAAAAAAAATAGAGGTAAACACCTTTTTTTAAATACAAATCTGTGTAATGTTCTTTAAAAAAAAAAAACACATTCAGGCCTTCATGCTGCAGCTTGTCTATCATTCTTGATGTCTTTTCTTGACTTTACCTTCTGTAGCCACCATGAGTGTATTTCTTGAATCTTTTTAAATGCCATGAGCTTTCAATGTATTCCCTCCACAACAAGCAATGGATATAAGTTTCCTTCATGTAATATATATTTCCTTTGTAATTTTCATTGTTGAATATGCTTTATTCGAGCCTTGGAGCTCATTCAAGCTAAGCTGGAGATTTTGAGCTTAATGTTTGCATGGTAAGATATTTATCCTTTCATTTAATATGTTGTTTATTCCTTCTTCATGGTCGTAGGCTTCTATTTGTGGCATTCAAGATTCTTCATTCACTACTTAGATTCCTCTTTACTCAGCCTTTTGAGCTTCATTTTACCACTACTTTGTGGCCGTGGGCTTTTATTTTTTCACTATGCACATCATGTCCATATTTTTTCATGTTTTTCATGGCAACCCTATGATATTAGATGCAAGCTTCTATTTGTTTGCTTTCCCTTCAAAGCTGCTCTCTTTTATGGCGTGGGGTTTGCTCTCTTTTGATGGCAATGGATTTATATTTACTTGTAGGCCACAGCTATATACTGTGGTGATCTTTCATCCTTGATCAAAACCTTTTAATTCTTCTTTAACACATAATCTTGGTTTTATCTTTTGTAAACCCTGTGGCTAGACTTCGCATTTTTTGATAGCAATATATCCTCTCTTACATTTCCATGCATAATGTGTTGTAAATGTGGGTGTAAATATTGAAATATAGCTATGGCTTTATTTTCTTCATTATTTATTTCATTCTAGTACAAATCTTTGCACTTGACTGCAACCTTGAAAAAAAAATTCAAGCTGCTCCCATTCATCTGTTATTGACTGTGATTGATGCATATCACATAACTGCTCATTGTTCATATATTGTCCTCTCCTTGAATTCATTGCTGTATGTGTGCAAAAATATTGTATCAAAGATGTGACTAAATCTTGATGCTTTGTTGAATCTGATTCCTTCTTCTTTATCTTAGATCTACACCTTTATCTTGCATGATTTGACTTTCATATAAAGTGGAAATACCAATGAAAATACACAGTTGTAAAGTTTTTGTGATTGAAATGACCTATAGATGAATTTTCCCCAAATCGTGAGTTCACTATGTTAGGCAATGAACTACCATTGGCTTTTATAGGAACAAAACCTTCATTTGATATGGCAAAGATTAACAGTTAAGATTGATGCTTTAGATTTTC
>VDFB02356973.1:230400-313176 GCA_007258455.2 Sequoia sempervirens
CATGCTCTTGAACTTGCAATTTGATTTGAATTTTGAAAGGAGGCATCATTGGGAAATTTTTTGAGTGGAATTGTGTTCATTTTCTACTTGTTTGAAGGAGGAACAAAGAAGAAAGACTTTCACTATTGACATTCATTTGTACTTCAAAATTTTGTAATCATGGGATCACAATGTCATAATAAGAGGAAAGATAGGAAGGTATTGACCCTAAAGAAATTCAAGCAAAGAGAGAGGAGGAAAAAAGACAAAGAGGTAGAAGAATGAGGATTTGATCAATGAATAATGTTGAAGCATCCAATTTGATGCAGGGGCATCATCATTTTGGTGTGCAAATTTCGGTTTTCTATTTTGTTGCTTTGTGGTGTTTTTGTGGGGGCGAATTATGTGATTGGCGTACTCTTTCACCTTGTTTTGGTTTCAAACATGTGGCATGATCCTATAGGAAAACATGTTTTCTATCACATTTGTTCTCTAAAACCAATGAAGTGGTAAACGAGAAAAAGAAAAAAGGTAGTAATTAAAGAACGATTATTAGAGGCGAGAAAAAGAGACACCATAGTTGAGTGTGAAGATTTTACCAAAAATAAAAGGAAGTAAATGGTTTTGAAAACAAGAAGGGGATGCAAAACAGTTTGGAGAGAGTTTTTGGATCTTTCTGGGAAATGTACACACAGTGGTAAAATAAATAAAGGAGGGAAACTCTACCAGAAAGAAAGGGAAGTTGATTCATTTGTTGTAGTTCTACCTATGCAAGAAGGTTGCACCCATGGAGAAAAGATAGCAATGGTGAAAGCATTGAGAATAGATCGAATTGTGGAAACGTTTGATGAAGTTTACTGCCAGCAGGAAACCTGACCCTTCAATTTGACGAAGTTAGTTTTTGACCTGGGAGCAAGGCGCCTTTAGTCACTGTGTTTCATTCTTGCTTTAAGGATGTATCGATTTCTTTGAATGAAAGTTTGATTGTTTGAATCATTGTTTTTGCTTCCTTACTATTGTAGTTGGCTATTATTTCCCATTGAATTTACATTGGATGATTTATGTGCTTGTAACTGGTACCCACACGTATAGTGGTGGTTGTATTTTCTTGAGATGTTTGGACTAGGAGTATTCTATTTTTCCTAATTGTTGAGATCCTTTGATAAGTGGAATAAGATCGTAACATAGCTATCAATTTACATTGCATACAATTTTCCATTACAATTCCACAACTATTGAAGGTAAAAACATTGAAGAGACCATAGATGTAGACGATGTAAATTTGCAAGATGTGAATGTGGAAAATAATATGATTATACAAACTAATCCTGGTATGTCTTTAAATCCACCTTTCAATGCTATGGAGAATGTGACAATAGGCACAAATCTAGGTATGCCTTCAAATCTACCTTTGAATGATATGGAAACTTTGAAGATGATTTAAAACATGTTGGATTTAATGATGTTGAGATCGATAATATTCATAGAGATAATGAAAATTTTAGACTTCTTGTTATTGAAAATGAAAATGAAAATTATTTTGTTGTTCAAAATGAAAATGAAAATCATTTTGTTGTTCAAAATGAAGATGAAAATCGTTTTGTTGTTGAAAATGAAAATGAAAAAGAAAATAATTTTGTTGTTGAAAATGAAAATGAAAATCCTTTTGTTGAAAGTGAAAATGAAAACCGTTTTGTTGATGAAAATGAAAATGAAAATCCTTTGGAAGTTGAAAATGAAAATAAAAATCCTTGTGATGTTAAAAATGAAAATATTTTTTTAAAACTTGAAAGTACTATTTTGGATAATCTTCCTACTAAGATTTCTTGGAGACTTATAAGAATGTATACCAATAGATTATACAAAGAATTGTTTATTGTAAAAAACTATCATTTCAATTTTAACTCATGATGCAATTGATGAGAATGTGTAAAATGAGAAAAGTAATGAAAAAGTTAGGCATTTTTGTTAAACCAAGAAGAAAAGATGAATCACTTAAACATGCTATATCTACTGTTGCTAGTGCCATTGAGTCTATTAGAAAGAATAGTAGATCTAAAGATAAGAATACAACATGATGACCTTGTTACTTGATTTTTTCTTACAACTCAATCAAGTAGAGTTGAAACATAGTTTGTAGCTAGAAAAAAAGGTATAGGTACAATTTTTCATTTGCTGGATCACTTTGTTCAATATCACGACATGTGGGTAAAATGGGCTCCCACAAGGGTTGACCCAACATGCTACCCTCTCAATGTTTGAGAGGCATATGAAGTGTATTTTTCATCAATGAAAGTGACTTCAAGTCACAATAGTGACTACAAGCAAAGGATACAGACAGTCACCATGCCTCAACAAGCACAATCACCATGATCATGGTGATGAAGGAGGATGTTATGAGACCATTTTCAAGGGGCAGATCTCACCTTTTTTTAGAAGACAATGGTGATTGAAGGCACATCATAATCATCTCACATAAAGGGTAGAGTTATCATGTAAATCGAGAAAAAGGAGTAGGAAATGGGCATGTGGATTATTTGACAAAATAACTCAAACAAATGTGAGCTTATAGAATGTTATAATAATGAAAATATCCAGCAAATTGGCACCCAAGGTTTAGATTGGTGTGACAACATACACAAGTCATGAAATGTTGAGGATGTGTAAGTAAGGAGAACAGTGCAAGTAAACATAGTCTAGATCATAAAGATACTTAATTTGATTCAAGCAATGTTTGAAGTTGTGGAAATTTTGACAAGAGTAACATCTTGTATCAATGAGAATAGGGCAGCATGACAATGATAATTCTAAAGGACATATAATGCATAACAAGTGCATTGACATGTCATAGGTAAGGAAAATATAAATCAAGCGGTACCTCTAACAGTTCCATGGTGAAATTATACGCATTGAGAATCAAACTCACAGCAGGAGAGCATGGTCTAATCACAAGTTCTAGGGAAGATGCAATAATTTTTCATGACATGGATTTCGATTATCGATGCACAACGAGCAACAGGAAAATGGTCACAAACTATTGACAAAGTGGAGATTGAATATCTTCACTAGGCGAGAAATAAAATAATGCCAGAGGATTTAAGTCTCAAATCTAGCTCGGTCCAAGATGTAGATATATAAGAGAGCATCTATCAAGCAAGGATTTTCACAGTGGATGTAGTAAAGGAATGTGTGGAGAAACTTCAAGCCCAATTTTCAAGATCAATGCAACCATTACCGCCACCCTTTCCACCTTTGAATTTAGGTCTCCCATGAAACATGCTCACTTGTGAGGAATCAAAAGAATCACAATAGGAAGATTCATAATGGTCATGTGCAGTCAGGCCAATAAATGAGGTCATTCTTGGAGTTACAAAGAATTTCATAATACACTATTGTCAGATTAAGTTCAAACTCTAGCATGTTCTTCGTAAAGGATGCCACTATAGTTAACAATGCACATGCAACAACCTCATTACGCTGCCTACCAATAGTGGACTTTGAAACCTTAAAGGCTAGTCTAGAGGAGGAACTTGAAGACAAGCCTAAGTATCTTGATTCTGATACTCAAATTTTGCATGAAGACCATGTGAAATTCATTAAGAAGATAGCTAGATGGGAAAAGTGACATCCTAAAATCTATCTTCAAATAAAATCTCGACACCCATCATTCAATGTCTACAAAAAGGACATTTACTAAATGTTGATTCTGTAGGAATTTTTGAATGCACAAAATAACACAAAGTTGCTACTCTGTTTTCCAATCAACTGGGAATACCCAAAAAAAATGTGGAAGCACAAACAATGCAAGGAGACATGCAAATTTATTTTTTATTCAATAAGCTAGAAATGACATTACAGAAGGATAAAATTAAAAACTCAGAAAAATAAATATAAACTACAGATTACAAACTATTAGGAGCAATCTAGAGCTGCTCATACAAACTAATAACTTTCAGGAGCTTCTGAGAGCTCACTGTCTTTCTACACAGAACTTATCAGGAGCTACATAGAGCTCTATCTCGAGCAATCACTACTTGGACACATGCAAACAAAATATAGTTGTTGTTGTTTAGGAGCTTCTATGAATCACACAGAGAACTCACAAAAACATTCCTTTTCATAGACTACTACTGCAAAACTTCTTCCCCAACCAACATAACTAACTACCTTCAATTATTTTTGTCTATTCAAAAATATTCCCTCTCAAATTCAAAATGACCTACCACATTAAATTTTGGAGCTTTCAGGAGCAGAACGGGGATGGAGATCCCAAAAAGAAAACTGTCGTTGGAGAATCCTGACAGGTAGGTGACACAAGGGGATGAAAAGAGAAAGAGGCTCAATTAGAAAAAAATAATATTTCCAACACTCCCCCTATGACTGAGCCATCAAACAAGATCAATCCTGATCCAAACCAACAGCACCCAAACTATTTCTTAGGCACTCGAAGTTGTCCCTGCTCAAAGGCTTGGTGAATATGTCTACTAGCTTCTGCTTAGACTTGCAAAATTTCATCTTGATTTCACCATTTTCAACCAATTCTCTAATAAAGTGATACCTGATTTCAATGTGCTTGCTTGTTCCATGAAACACAAGATTTTTTGTCAAATCTATTGATGAAACATTAGCACAAAAGATTGTTGTTCTATTCTCTTGTTCTTCTCTCAAATCTTCCAAGATTCTTCTCAGCCAAATAGCTTGACATGGTGTTGCATTTGCTACCATATACTCAGCCTCGACTATTGATAGGGAAACTATAGGTTGCTTCTTGGAATCCCATGAGATAGCTCTCAAACCCAAATGAAACACATAGCCTGATGTGCTCTTCCTATCATCCAAACTTCCTGCCCAATCACTATCTGTGTATCCAACCAGCCCAAACTCATTTGCTGCTATGTACAAAATACCATATTCTTTGGTGCCATTCACATACCTCAAGATTCTTTTACCCACTTGCCAATGGGTTTCCCTTGGAGTCTCCATAAATTTGGAAATGAGACTCACTCCATGCATTATATCAGGCCTAGTTGCAGTCAAATACATCAAACTTCCAACCAAACTTTTAAAAATGGTCAGATCTAGATTGATGTTGCAATCTTCCTTGCTCAACTTTAGACCTACGACTATTGGAGTTGGGGCAATCTTGCTTTCAAGTATCCTAAATCTCTTCAATATTTCATTTGCATATTTTTCTTGAGAGATAAATATACCATCGTGCATTTGTTTTACTTCTATGCCTAGAAAATACCTCAAGAGACCTAAGTGTGTCATTTCAAACTCTCTTTTCATGTCCTCTTTAAAATTTCCAATGAGGAAATCATCATCCCTAGTAAAAACTAGATAATCTACATACAAGACAACAATCAAAATCTTATCATTAGTTGCCTTAATGTAAAGAGTGGGCTCGCCGCTCACCATCACTTTTTCTAAAGCCATTTCTCAACAAATATTATTCAATCCTACTGTACCATGCCTATGGAGCTTGCTATAGCCTGTAAAGGGATTTCTTCAGCCTGTATACCTTGTGTTCTTGACTTAGAGCTTCATAACCAGGTGGCTTCTCCACATAAACTTCCTCTTCCAACACTCCATTTAGGAAGGCAGACTTCATGTCCATTTGAAATACCTTCCATTTGTGTTGGGCTGCAATTACTATGACTGCCTGCATGGTTTCCATCCTTGCTACTAGAGAAAATGTCTCATCATTATCTCTTCCAAACTGTTGTTTGTATCCCTTGACAATTAATCTTTCCTTATGCCTCTCTATTCTTCCTTCGGCATTGCATTTGGTCTTGTAGACCCATTTCATCCCAATAACTTGCTTGTTGGGAGGAAAATCAATTAGCTCCCATGTGTTGTTCCTCTCTATTGCATCGATCTCCTCATCCATGGCCTCACACCATTTCTCCTCTTTCATAGCATCATCAAAATAAATCGGATCACTATGAGAAAATAATGCAAAATTGACACTCTCATCAAATTCTTCATCATACCTTTCACTTTGGTAGATCTCCCTTAGACTCTTCGTCTTCTTTGGCTTTAGGGAGGCAAGAGTGGGGTCTGAACTTTCACTATTGTTGTTGCTTTGTTGAACTGACTTTGTTTGGATTTGTTGAGAGATCTTGGGAGCCAATCCTCTAGCTTTCTATGGTTTCTTTCCTTTCTATCTACTCATGTCAGGAGCTATCGGGAGTGGTTTGGAGCTGGTCTAGAGCTATTAGGAGAAACTGTAGACTCATCTTACTACACTTCTTGTTATTTTTCTTCTTCTTCAGGAGCTTTCAGGAGTGGTTCTGAGTTGTTAGAAACTATCACTCTATCCCATGACTCATCCTCTAGGAACTCCACATCTCTTCTGATGACAATTTTCTTGGTGACTAGATTATACAGCCTATAGGCTTTGGAATCTTCACTGTAGCTTGTAAAAATACACTTCTCACCCTTGTCACCCAACTTTTGCCTCTTTTCTTTGGGCGTGTGAGCATATGCCACACACCTAAACACTCTTAAGTGCTTAACCGTCCACTTGCATTTTGTCCATGTCTCTTGTGGGATTTTGTCACGAACCGCATTTGTTGAACTTCTATTTATTAGATATATAGTTCTTGCTACTTCTCCCCAATATTCATTTGGGAGTCCCTTTACTTTTAACATGCTCCTTGCCATCTCCACAATGGTCCTATTCTTTCTCTTAGCCACTCCATTTTGCTGCAGAGTATAACTGGTTGTTAGATCCTTCTTGATGCCATTTTGCTTGCAAAAATTTACAAACTGATTGGAGGTACACTCTCCCCCTCGATATGACCTTAGGACCTTGATGAAATTTACACTCTCCTTTTCAACCTGGACTTTAAACACTAGAAACTTGTCAAAAGCTTCATATTTATGTTGTAAAAAATAGACCCGTGTCTTACGGCTGTAATCATATATGAAGGTCATAAAATATTGTGTCTTACCAATATAAATTACTTGCATAGGGCCACAAGAATCAATGTGCACCAGCTCCAATGGTGCTCTTTCCCTTCTAGAATTTCCTGATTGAAAAGGTTGCCTATATTACTTGCCTAAAATGCAAGCTTCACATCTACCATTAGGCTCTACTATGGTTGGTAAACTTCCAACTATACCCTTCTTTGAAAAATACTCAAACCGCTATAGCCTAAGTGTCCATACGTGAGATGCCATAGCTTGGAGGGGTCTTGAATGGTGCTCCTGAGGGCTACTTGTACTACTGTACATTTTTCATTCATGAGAGGTGCAGCTATGGACTAAGATGAGAAACACATCTCAATCTTCAAAGGAAACATTCAGTTCTTTGTCATTTGAACTACTGCAAACACTTTTGTCCTCTCATTCTTGTCATAAATAACGCATTGAACCTTCTCCATCAGCACTTTATATCCATTTTGGATCAATTGTCCAACACTCATGAGGTTATGCTTTAACTTGGGAATAAGAAATACATTTTGAATCTCCTTCTTTTCACCTTGCTTGGTGTGGATCATGATAGATCCTCTGCCCACAAATGGAACTAATCCATTGTTCCCCATTCTTATCTCTGACTTTACATTCTTATCAATGAAAGAAAACAAACTTTCATTACCACTCATGTGTGTTGGACTTGCCGTTGCACCAAAATATTGACCTATCAATGCCCAATACAAGCTTTGGTTAAGAACCATAGGAGGTGGTTAGACCATGTCACAAACCCAAGCACTAGTGCTGCAAGGAATACCAAGAGTCACATCTTGCAACAATCCCCCCCAACACAAGCGTAGGGTTTGAACCTATGACCAACTCTGATACCAATTATTGGACTTGTCGCTACACCAAAAGATCGACCTGTCAATGCCCAATACAAGCTTTGGTTAAGAACCACAGGAGGCAATTAGACCATGTCATAAACCCAAGCGCTAGTGTTGCAAGGAAGACCAAGGGTCACACCTTGCAACAATGTGGTTGCCGCAACCACTATCCAAATACTAGACTTTGGGGTTGCCTTCTTCACCAATGTTGCACATGATGAAGGTTGTGGATTGATTGTCTTCAGCCACGTTCACATCATCCACATTTTTATTTTGTTTTGACTAGTTGTTGTACTTTTTCCAGCACTCACTTGCATAATGACAAAATTTATGACAATAGTAGCATTCAAAATTTCTTTTGTCATTCTTCTAATTTGAATTGTTGTTCTTCTTTCCTTGTTTGGAGCTGGTCTGAGAGCTGCTCACTCCCTCTTGGATGCTTGCTTGTCCCGAGCTTTCTCCTCCAGTATTTCCTTTTTGGAGTTGCCATGACCTCTACCTCTTGAGCTCTTTCCACAATTATTTCTTCTCCCCCTTCCTCTTGCATTTGAATGAGCTTTAAAAGCTTTCTCTTGGGAATAATTAGTAGACCTATTTAGGCACTACTCATGGGTTAGCAGAGAACCCGTAAGCTCATCAACAAACAACGTTGAGAGGTCCTTTTCCTCTTCAATCGCAATCACAACTGCATCAAACTTTGTGGGTAAGCTCCTAAGTATTTTCTCCACAATCCTCTAGTTGTCCATGGATTTTGCATTCACCCTCAATTGGTTTATCAAACCTGAGAGTGTTGTGTGAAACTCTGAGATGGACTCACTATCCTTAATTTCAAGAATCTCAAACTCTCTTCGAAGCATCTAGAGCTTCACCAATCTAACCTTATTAGTCCCTTTGTATCTGGTCTGGAGGATTTCCCAAGCTTCCTTTGCATAGTTAGTTGTTGCTATTCTAGGAAAAATGGCCTCTGTCAAGGCTACTTCAATTAGACTCAATGCTTTTGCATCTTTCCTCCTCAACTCCTTCAACTGAGTCTTCTAGTTTTTTGTGACAACTGCATATGCTACAAGATCAGTCACATCATTGAACCCACTGATCAGAAACTCCCACAAATCATTTGCAACAATTATGGTCTTCATCTTCTTTGCCCAAACATCATAGTTCTATCCATTAAAGGATGGTGGTTTCTACTAACTCTTCCCCTCATCCCCAACCATGTCTCTTACACAAAAAATTTAATACCCAGAAAAGAAAGTGCCCTAACTCAGGAAGAAATAGGGCCTATGGCTTTGAAACCATGTAGGGATTTCTGAATGCACAAAACAACACAAAGTTGTTGCTCTATTTCCTAATCAACTAGGAATACCCAAACAAAAAGCGGAAGCACAAACAATGCAAGGAGACATGCAAATTTCTTCTCTATTCAATAAGCTAGAAATGACTTTATAGAAGGATAAACTTAAAAACTTAGAAAAATAAATCTAAACTATAGATTACAAACTACTGGGAGCAATCTAGAGCTTCTCATATAAACTAACAACTTTCATGAGCTTCTGAGAGCTCACTATCCTTCTACATAAAACTTATGAATAGCTACACCGAGCTCTATTTGGAGCAATCATAGCTCAGATGCATACAAACAAAATATAGTTGTTGTTGTTTAGGAGCTTCTCTGAATCACATAGAGAACTCACAAAAACATTCCTTTTTTCAGACTGCTGCTGTAAAAATTCTTCTTCCCTAACCAATAGAACTAACTGCCTTCAATTCTTTTTGTCTATTTAAAAAAATTCCCTCTCAAATTCAAAATAACCTACCACATTAAATTCTAGAGATGTCAGGAGTAGAATAGGGATGGAGATCCCAAAAAGAAAACTGTCATTGGAGGCTCTTGACATGTAGGTGAGACAGGGGCTGACGAGAGAAAGAGGCTCCGTCAGAAAAAAAATAAATATTTCCAACAGATTCATCTACTACTTTGACAAGATCATTTATGCCATCCTCAAGGATCTTGTCATCGACATTTTTGAGGTCTAGCATAGTTTCAATTTCTATGACACAAAAAAGGAAGCTCAAATACATTTTTCTCCACATGATCAATATTTACTTGGAAACCATGATAAGCAAGAATTGCATGAAATCCAAATGTCTCAATACAGCCATGGAATACTCGATTCACAACCATTGGAGGATGGTGACATTATCAACATCGATGTAATAGTTCATCCAATGGTTATCATGGAGATACTTCAAAGAGCCTTCTTTGTAAAGACTGGATATATACAAGACAATGAAGAATTAGCTTCTTCATTTCAAATTTGAGAACTATTATTTGATATGACATGCACAAATGATGGAGAAAGAGCAGAAAGAGTTCTACAATCAGTCCTACGCTTAATTTTGGGAAGGGAAAGCAAGATTCAAATTCAAAAGAGGTTCAGCCAAAGGGGAATTCCACAATTGGAGGAGGATTTTTAGGCCTAATCAGCTGTCTTACACCTAATTTGAAGGATCACATGGGTTAACCATTAGTTATGGAGAGATTTGGAGCCATAAATAGATAGTTCACTTCAGTTTTGACTCCTATCATGAGGGCTTTTCAAAGTTGTACATGCTCATGGGTAGATCCACCTTTTTAGGAGCTTGAGAGGCAGTTTGGGACAGCCAACTCTTCAATCAAAGCCTAATTTTAAGGGAGGTGCAACAATTCATTTGAGTTCAACCTCAAGTTCATCTTGACTTCACTTTTGGTCTACTCAAGAGCTATCCAATACTTCTTCAAGTTTCTTTCTCTTCTTATAGGCAAGGGCTAGTCTCTTTTTAAGGGGGGTTCAAACTTTTCTAGTAGCATGTATTGTAGCTCTTGAAGCTCTTTCAGGCTGAAGATCAGCTTTGTAACCCAGATTTAGATCTAGTATCATTTTCTTTTCAAATGTTACAACTTGTAACAGAAAATTCCTTTCATTTTCAATAAGAAGCAGCATTTCCTTCTCAATTATACTTTGTTCAAGTATTTTTTGTGAGTAGTTTTGATAAGAATATTGTGGTTTACTTGAAACCCTTCATTTTTATCTTATTCCTTCAATGTTTGGTACAAGTACAATATGTTATAGTGTAGGTTTGTGATTGTGTATCCCATTTATTGAATGTGATTTATGAGAACAACATTGTTTTCTTTCAAAAAAACTTTAAATATTGAAACCTTTCACATGAAACACTTTTGTAAAACATTTCAATATGAGTTGTGAATAAATAAGGCTTCATGTTCAGAACTAATTGTGAGTTTAGGACAACAAGTAGGTCTAAGAACAATTGGTGCATCACCTCCTAGGGTAGTTTTCAGTTTACAAGAAATATTTCTATCCCTTTTCCTATCAAAGTCAATAGTTTCTAGGAGGATTTAAAGGGAGCCAACCCTTCATTTGGAGATTGATCTTCATTATAGACAACCCACAGGTCTGAAGATCATTCTATGTTTCACATAATTGCTTGGAATTCAGCTTAGAAATAGGATGCAATCTAC
This sequence comes from Sequoia sempervirens, assembly GCA_007258455.2. NCBI lineage: Eukaryota > Viridiplantae > Streptophyta > Pinopsida > Cupressales > Cupressaceae > Sequoia > Sequoia sempervirens. The sequence continues at coordinate 241,705 of VDFB02356973.1, forward strand.
GTGACAACAGTTTTTGGCACACTCAGTGGGATAGTTTGGACTCTCCTAGTCCAAAAATTTTAACAGCCTTTGGAGGAAATATCTACACACACCTGGTGACTCAGGGTAAAAATCTAGCGGCTTTAATAGATCAAGTGTTGGTATGTTTCAAATAATCAAGCTTTTATTCTTGTTTCTAGCATTTCATACAAGTAGAAATGTCAAATTTTCATAGTCAATGTGTATACCCACCCCCATACTATGAAAATACTATCAACAAACCTTCTTATCAACCATACCCAAGTAGCCATAATGTTGGTTTTAGTCCAAATAACCCTAATACAACAAGCTACTAGCTTACTCAAGATGCATACCACCCATCCACCCTTTCCCAATCTTCCAATCAACCTCAAAATTCTGAAATTATGGAGCTTAGAGACATGATTAAAGATACCTTGTTAGACTTCAACAAGCAAATGGATGACATTAAGAGAGAGCAAGAGATCATAGGCAAGAATTGGAGGCATAAGGTAGGCAATTTGCAAAAGAGTTGGTAGCTCAAAAGAGGTGATTTGAGGAGAATCTTGCTCAATAGCTTGCTGCAAAAGATGTAAAAATGAGGCTAAAACTTTCCAAACAAGAGGTTCCCAAGATTAAAATTCCAAGTTTTAGTCAAGGTGAGTCTCCTATGTCTTCCAATCTTGAAATTTCAAGTTTTACAAGCTCTCCTACATTAGAAGAACCTGTACTTAAACAAGAAGCTAGCCCAGCTATCAAATCTCAAAACTCATTTTTTGGAGAAGGCATTCCTATGTTCAATACACCATGCTTCATACATGATGACTCTATTCTTGAGAAATTTTAGCCTACAATTCTTCAAGATCAACCTTCTCCCAAGCTTGTGCAACCTCAAGAACCTCAACAAAATCAGACTTCTTGTTTAAACACAATCACCCCATCCATAGATGAATCCATTGATATCTTGTTTTCTCAAGATAATCAGGTTGTAGATCAAGAAAAAGGGGGTGTTTGTAGGGGAAAAAATAGATCTTTTAGCTACTATTATGTGTGTTCAAGAGGTTGAAGATGATAGATCATATTTTCTATAGAAGTTGGAAGAGGTTTTAAATGAAGAGCAACAAGATATAGAGGTAGAAAACGCTGATGGTTTTCAAGTTTTGACTGATTAATTTGATGAACTTCCACTTTTTATGGATGATGAAGAAAGCATATCTCAGATCACACCCATACTAGCTCTAGAACAACAAGAAGAGGTTCAAAACTTTGATGTTTTGATATCTCAAGAAGGTTGCAATAAGGTAATAAACAATCCTCTTCCACAACAAAATGAAAATCAGAATGAAGAGGACTCATTTTGGGATGATCTTGAGGTATTTGTTTCAAGTTTAGACTCTAGACTTCCATCTTTTGAAGAAGGAAACTAGGAACAACAAGTTGTTGAGGTAGAAAAGGATGTTCAAGTCTAGATTTTTGTTGATTTATTTGATGAACTTCTAGGATTTGTACATGAAGATAAGCAATGCTTGATTGAACTAACATCAATGACCAGTTCCGAGAAGAAGGATGAAGGGAATCAGTTAGGAAAAGTGTAGATTCAGGAAGAAATAAATGAGGACAATCATATTTTGGAAAGTTAAGAGGTTGATTCACAAGAAAATTTTGTTCAAGTAGATCGAGAAAAGCAACAAATCATAGATTTTGAAGGTATGAGCTTCAAAATCCATCATGAGGATAAGTTAGAGCATACATTGCATGATGAAATTGTTCATGAAGAGGATTTATTCTCAACTATCATTGAAATTTTTTGTTGTTGCTAACTTAGCATCTTTTAAGGAAAAGGTTTGTGATCAACATAATCAAGTGATCAAAGAAGTTGTAATTGAAAAAATAGCTGACAAAGGAGAAGCTAGCAAAAAAAATTATCAGTTTATCATCTCAAAAGGATGCCCAATCAGGCATCTTACCAAGACTAAGATTCCAAGTATACTTGATAAAGTTTCAGTAAAATAACAACATATCCAACTTATCCATTCACTCCAAACCAGCAACATGGTTGGTCATATTCAAAGGATGAGTGAGTTTGTCTACATTCTTTATGAAGCATTGCAACATTTTATTGAGTATCTTCTTGTGCTTCATGTAGTTTCATCTGTTCATAAGCATGTAAATCAGTGTTCTTTGTTGAGAAAGGGTAGCTACTTTAACCAAATAGTAAATGGATTTGTTTGAGGCTTTCACAATTGTTGGGTTAGGGTAGGGTAGTTTAGTTTCATTTCAGTCAGCTATAGTTTCATTCCTCTAAGTTCTTTGACACATTGTTTTTAGTTTGTTAGTGTAGTTTCCAACATTCTAGATGTTGTTCTATGCTTCTAATAGTAGTGAGTTATAGTCAGATCTAAGGTTGTTACAGTTCATCCCTAAGATTCCTATGCCCAATGGATATGCAAGGCTATTGATCCTATTTGTTTAGCAAACAAATAGCCCTAAGATGTCTCCAGAATATTACCTATTTTTTTCTTACAACTCAATCAGGTAGAGTTGAGACATAGTTTGTAGCTAAGAAAAAAGGTATAAGTACAATTTTTCATTTGCTGAATCACTTTGTTCAATATCACATGTGGGTAAAATGGGCTTCCACAAGGGTTGAGCCCAACATGCTACCCTCTCAATGTTTGAGAGGGATATGAAGTGTATTTTTCATCAATGAAAGTGACCTCAAGTCACAAAAGTCGCTACAAGCAAAGGATAAAGACAGTCACCATGCCTCAACAAGCACAATCACCTTGACCATGGTGATGAAGGAGGACGTTATGAGACCATTTTCAAGGGGTAGATCTCACCTTTTTTGCAAAGACAATGGTGATTGAAGGAACATCATAATCTATCTCACATAAAGGGAAGAGTTCATGTAAATCAAGCAAAAGGAGCAGGAAATGGTCATGTGGATTGTTTGACAAAATAACTCAAACAAATGTGAGCTTATAGAATGTTATAATTATGACAATATCCAACAAATTGGCACCCAAGGTTTAGATTGGTGTGACAACCTACACAAATCATGAAATGCTAAGGATGTGCAAGTAAGGAGAACAATGCAAGTAAAGATAGCCTAGATCATAAAGATACTCAATTTGATTCAAGCAATGTTTAAAGCTATAGAAATTTTGACAAGAGTAACATCTTGTATCAATGAGAATAAGGCAGTATGACAATGATAATTGTAAAGGATAGAGCATGCATAACAGGTGCATTGAAATGTCATAGGTAAGGAAAATATAAATCAAGCAGTACCTCTGACAGTTCCATGGTGAACTTATACACATTGAGAATCAATCTCACAGTAGGAGAGCATGGTCTAATCACAAGTTCTAGGGCAGATGCAATAATTTATCATGACATGGATTTTGATTCCCGATGGATAGTGAGCAATAGGAAAATTATCACAAACTGTTGAAGTGGAGATTGAATGCATTCACTAGGTGGGAAATAAAATAATGCCAGAGGATTGAAGTCTCAAAGATGGCTCGGTTCGAGATGTACATATATAAGAGAGCATCTGTGAAGCGAGGATTTTCACATTGGCTGTAGTAAAGGAATGTGTGGAGAAACTTCAAGCTCAGTTTTCATGATCAAAGCAACCATTACCGCGGCCCTTTCCACCATTGAATTTAGGTCTCCCACAAAACATGCTCACCTATGAGGAATCAAAAGTATCATGATAGGAAGATTCATAATGGTTGTTTGCAGTCAAGCCAATAAATGAGATCGTTCTTGGAGTTTCGAAGAATTTCATAATACACTGTCTTCGACTTAAGTTCAAACTCTAGCATGTTCTTCGTAAAGGATGCCACTACAGTTAACATTGCACATGCAACAACCTCATTACGGTGCCTACCAATAGTGGAGTTTGAAACCTTAAAGGCCAATCTAGAGGAGGAACTCGAAGATAAGCCTGAGTATCTTGATTTTGATACTCAAGTTTTGCATGAAGATCGTGTGAAATTCATTAAGAGAACTACATGGGCAAAGTGGCATCCTAAACTCTGTCTTCAAAGAAAATATTGACACCCATCATTCAACGTCTTTAGAAAGGACATTTACTAAATGTTGATTCATCTGCTATTTCGACAAGATCACCTATGCCATCCTCAAGGATCTTGTCATCGACATTTTTGAGGTCTAGCACAGTTTCAATTTCTATGACACAACGAAGGAAGCTAGAATAATTTTTTCTCTACATGATCAATATTTACTTGGAAACCATGATAATCAAGAATTGCATGAAATCCAAATGTCTCGATACAGCCATGGCATACCCGATTCATAACCATTGGACGATGGTGACATTATTAGCATTGATGTAATAGTTCATCTAATGGTTATCATGAAGATACTTCAAAGAGCCTTTTTTGTAAAGACTGGATATATAGAAGACATTGAAGAATTAGCTTCTTAATTTTAAAATCGAGAACTATTATCTGATATGACATGCACAAATGATGGAGAAAGAGCAGAAAGAGTTCTACAATCAACCCTAGGCTTAATTTTGGGGAGGGAAAGCAAGATTCAAATTCAAAAGAGGGTCAGCCAAAGAGGAATTCCATAATTGGAGGAGGATTTTGAGGCCTAATCAGCTGTCTTGCACCTAATTTGAAGCTCACATGGGTTAACCACTAGTTATGGAGAGATTTGGAGCCATAAATAGCTAGTTCACTTTAGTTTTGACTCCTATCACGAGGGATTTTCAAAGTTGTATGCGCTCATGGGTAGATCCACCTTTCTAGGAGCTTGAGAGGTAGTTTGGGACAACCAACTCTTCAATCAAAGCCTAATTTTAAGGGAGGTGCAATAGTTCATTTGAGTACAACCTCAAGTTCATCTTGACTACACTTTCGGTCTACTCAAGGGTTGCCCAAGACCTCTTCAAGTTTCTCTCTTCTTATAGGCAAGGGCTAGTCTCTTTTTAAGGGGGGTTCAAACTTTTCTATTAACATGTATTGTAGCTCTTGAAGCTATTTCAAGCTGAAGATCAACTTTGTAACTCAGATTTAGATCTAGTAGCATTTTCTTTTCAAATGTTGCAACTTGTAACAACAAATTCCTTTCATTTTCAATAAGAAGTAGCATTTCCTTCTCAATTATACTTTGTTCAAGTGTTGTTTATGAGTAGTTTTGATAATAATATTGTGTTTTACTTGAAACCTTTCATTTTTATCTTATTCCTTTAATGTTTGGTACAAGTACAATATGTTATAGTGTAGGTCTGTGATTGTGTATCTCATTTGTTGAATGTGAGTTATGAGAAAAACATTGTTTTCTTTTAAACAAACTTCAAATATTGAAACCTTTCATGTGAAACACTTCTGTAAAACATGTCAATTTGAGTTGTGAATAAACAAGGTTTCATATTTGGAACTAATTGTGAGTTTAGGACAACAAGTAGGTCTAAGAACAAGTGGTGCATCACCTACTAGGGTAGTTTTCAGTTTACAAGAAATATTTCTATCCCTTTTCCTATCAAAGTTAGTAGTTTCTAGGAGGATTCAAAGGGAACCAATCCTTCATCTGGGTATTGATATTCACTATAGACAACCCACAGTTCTGAAGATCATTCCATGTTTCACAGGATTTCTTGGTATTCAATTTAGCAACAGGGTGTAATCTACGTGACAACAGACCTATAACAACTACTATAATTAATAAAGCAACTTTGAATAAAAGAATATTAAGAAATATTTGTTAAATTCTAAAATACATCCTTAAACATTGGTAAGGGTGGAAAAAGAAGAGATAGTATAGAAAATGATCCAATCAATCAATGTGTGGAGTTTTAGTGGTTGACTCCCATGTCTAACATGAAATTGAATATTGAAATCAAATCTTTGATTGAAAAATATTGGCATGAAAACACTAGGGTATTATCTAATGTTAGAGATGTTTTGAAATTAAGAGTGGGATCCAAAGTTCACAATCCTCATCTAAAACAAATATTAGACACAACTCAAATTGAATTTTATAGAAAATGTTGTGGTGATTCAATGTTACCTGGTAATATGAGAATAAGTCAAATATATTTTGAAAAATGTAAACCTTGGTATGTGAAAATTAATAAGCAATGAATATATTGTTGTAAAATACATGTACAATTTCATTATTATTATGATGTTTTTGATATATACGTTGTACTTTACATACTAACATGATTATGCAGGAATGTGGTATTAATATGCCACCCAAAACAATCAAGGAGTTTATAGAAATTTTTTTGTGAAAAATCTAATGGGAAATTCTTTTATTTTAGTTCATGTATTTTTGGGCAATGCACTAGTTGTGGCAATCTTTCATTCTTGGGAGTTTGTATGCATGAAAGTGTTGAAAATAATTTTGGACAACAATTAGTGGATGTTAAAATATTTAAGAATGTTGATTATTCTTTAAATGATGGAAAAATTAGAAAGTGTTGTGATTTAATTACATAAAAAATTAGTGTACATGCACTCATATTAGAATTTAAGAATAAGATTGTACAAAATATGTCAAGCACTCTCAACATACTCGATGGCTTGATGGACAATTTTGTACATGTAGAAACACAATTCCAATTGGAAATATACTATCAGTAGTTGATTTTGCAAAAAAATATACTCTTGCTCCACAAGAGGAAATCCAATCACAATATCACAATTCAATGCAAGTGGCTATGTTTGTTCATATTGTATATAGGCATGTAGATGATAGCACAAAGGATGATAGAATTTTTTTGAGGGTGTATCATTTTTATTTGAGTGACAATTGGTTACACTCATTAAAGTTTTTTCAATACTGTTCTAATATATTTTATAAAAATTTAAGAGAAAGAGGAATCCAAATGACAAAACATCTCATATGGTCATATAACTGTATAGAGACAGTTGAAGAATGCTCGAATGTTCTATTGGTTAATTAGGGTTCACAAGGAACATAATGTCAACATATGTGGAGTTTTTTTGAAGCTAAACATGGTAAATGAGAGCATGATGGAGCTGGTGTGTGTGTTAAAAGAATTGCTAGAGAGCAATTGAAATTTGAGGATGTAGGGTATGTGCAGGATCATCATGAAAAAAATAGGCCTTTAAGTAGCAAAAAATTCAGAAAAACCAGAGTTACACAACTTGACGTAAAAATTTGAATAAGTTATCTATATTATTTCAAAAAATATGTATGAATAGAATCTGTAGAAAATTGAATGTAGTTTCTAAACTACTAGGTTTATTTACAAAAAAAATGTATTTGGTGAAAATTTGAAATTTCAATGCAGTAGTACTTAAATTTCAGGGAAAAAATAAGAATTAGGTGTCTGTCTGACCACCCTAACCACAATAAAATGATAATATTTTTGATAAGATTTTAGATATAAGTATATGACTCATGTCCCAATGTGATGCATATTTTTTTGTAATTTTTTTCCAAGTAAATAATTAATTATGATTTTTTTATTACAACTTTTAAAAAATATAAAAACTTGTATGTCTGACCACCTTAACTTAGTCAAAACTTCATGAAATTCAATATTTTTTTAATCCTATAGTATGCAAAGCATAGAATGTGGCACATGTTTTAGATTCAAAAAATGTGATACCATTTGAAAGCTATAGATGCTTTTCAATTAGCCTATCAATCAAGACTTTAGTTGTAATTCAAATAGAAAATGAATAATAATAATTTATTAAATTCAAAGTAAAGCATAAATTTATTGGTGGAAAACTGAGAATATCCTTTAAAAACTCTCTTTGTTTCATCAATTTTGGGTAAAAAAAAGTCACCAGCCACATACCCATCATATCGCCACTTTTTGGTCCATTATGATCCTACACATACCTTGCAACAAAATTTAAAGATGCACATGGGATTGTGGATTGGTGTAATATAAAATTATCTATAGGATTGAGTACTCTAAAGTTCGAGTCTTTTGGTTGGTTGAAGAAGAGAACATTCTACTTAGACTTGATTGCAAGACAATTAGTGGATCTACTAAATGGAATTCATTTAAGCATTCGAATGCACACTCATGGACTATCTGGATAAGGGATCTTGCATGTTTTTGTTAGTTTTGTATTTCAGGAGATTTGGGAGTATGTGAGAATATAGAATGGGTTGAAAATTGGAAGCAAAGATCATTGACACTTACACAAGCACATGATCAATATGAAACAACAATTGAAAACAATGATCAAGTTTTTGCATTAGATGACTATGACTGTGTTTCAGACCTTGTACAAGAAGGTAATTTAATTCAATTTATTTCATTTTATTTCACTTTATTACTATTTTGTAATGCTTTTATTTATTTATATACATATGAATGCATGTATATATATTGGTCAAATTATATGGACATGTGCAAGTTATTGAATCAAAGTTTATTTGTAGGACATTTGTATGATGTTGCACCCGAGGAGAATGGAGAGGAAACCGAATATTGGTCGGCTCATTGTGTGGAGACTAAACATAAGTTAATAGAACCTTGAGAATATGATGATGGCTATCATTATCCAATAGGTTTGGTGGTGGTTGTTAGCACTTGGCTACAAAAATACCTAATAAGGAAGAATGTTTTGCCTACATTTGAAGATTACGAAACACATAAGAAGATTATACACTACTCACATTTGGTGGCGGAAATAAATATAAAACTAGTGAGGTGTCACGAAAGACCTACAAATAAAGATCTATGAATAATTTCTATGGAAGAGCATGAGACAATCATAGATGCATTGCAAAAAAGTGAGGATGCAGATGGTTCAATGGAATAAGTAAATATACATAAATATAGTTTTAGTTTTATATATTTAAATATATGTTTTGATATTGCTTGTATGTTAATAGTTAAAATTGATTTATTTTTCTTTTGTATCCTTGAGCCATCATCAAAAATTAATCACATACTTTGAGACAAAAAAGAGAGTCCATGTAGATTCAACCTAGACAACATGGAATACTTTGTATATACAGGTAAGTATATATAGTTTTAATTTTATATATTTAAATACATGTTTTGATTATATATTGATATTACTTGTATATTACTGTTGTCAATTAGATTGCACCCAAACGCTTGAATGATTAAATTCAGCAATCTGTTGAAACATGGGAACTATCTTCAGGCTATGGGTATTCCTATGGCGAATATAGACCTCCAGATTCTAGGCTAGTTCCTATATGATGGTTAATTTGGTACTTGAATAATTTATTTAGAGAAAAGGGTAAGAGGGACTGAATTGAATGCATGAACTAAAACTAAAACTTTGGTGATGCACCTAATTGATATTTATGAGAAAATTGATTCACAACTGATTATTACGGAATCTATTTTCATAACTCAAACTGGAAAATCTAATTGCATAAGTGTTTTATCAGAAGGCCTGATAATCCATTCTTTATGAAGGAAAATGATATTTTCACAACTTAAAGGAGAGGATAAATTAACAACACAACTTATGATCTGTAACTAAAATTGCTTTTTTCGTGTACATGTATTCATGAATGTGACAAGAATTTAAAGGCTTTGAAATCAAACACATTAAATTTGCATCTTAAAAATTCAATAAATACAAAACTCCTGAATCTGAGAAGGCTACTACTGAATAGCAATAATGAAAAGAAGGAAACTCTGCAAAAATGATAACCTGTAAAGCTACAAAACTGTATTAAATCTAAAATGCTGAGTTACAAGATATTTCTCTTTGCAGAATGCAAAGGCTGAAAAACAAGAACTAGAGGAAAAAATGACTAAGTCATTACACTCTATACAATAAGCCTCTCAAAGGCATAAAGGTGAAACTGAAAGTCAATTTTAGTGTAAAAATGATAACTCCAAGGAAAAATCTGAGCAAAAATAAATATCCCTAAAAATAAGGCTCAAACTCATGCAAAAATGAGTGTATGATGATCCAAACTCAAGTTCAACTCATAACAAATTATAGAGTACTCAAACTACACTAAAAATCCTCCAAAAGTAGGTCCAAACATGCGAAATCCTCCTCGTTTGTATCAATCCACCCATGATGACTTGAACTCTATCTTCAAGTTACATCACCTATCTTCCCATGTGTAACTAAAAACAAACTAAGGTGTATTTGCATTTTTAAATAGTAATTATGATTTAATGATTTATATAACATCATTTAAATCATATTACTTTACAAGAAGGATAGCATGCAAAACAAAAATAAAATTTGTTCCTTAACCCCTATGTTTTTAATTCGCTCCACTCATGCCCACGGGCCTTCCTAACATGATTAGGTTTTATTGACTTAATAGTCAATACTACATCAATGATTTGGAATGACCAAACTTTGAACACAAGGCAAAAACCAATTAACAATGAGTAGGGAATTTTCTAAAAAAGGTCGAACCCTAAAATTATTGAATCATTTTGCATTGAGTTTTGGAGGAAAAGAAAGGAAAGTTGTTGTGCCGCCATGGTGAATAGTGTTTGATGCTCGTCGCTACCTATGAGGTCTCTGTAAGTTCAAACCCATCATTCCTTTACTGCTTCTGGAGATTTTCATTGTGATTTAAGAAGAAAAAAAATAGAGGTAAACACCTTTTTTTAAATACAAATCTGTGTAATGTTCTTTAAAAAAAAAAAACACATTCAGGCCTTCATGCTGCAGCTTGTCTATCATTCTTGATGTCTTTTCTTGACTTTACCTTCTGTAGCCACCATGAGTGTATTTCTTGAATCTTTTTAAATGCCATGAGCTTTCAATGTATTCCCTCCACAACAAGCAATGGATATAAGTTTCCTTCATGTAATATATATTTCCTTTGTAATTTTCATTGTTGAATATGCTTTATTCGAGCCTTGGAGCTCATTCAAGCTAAGCTGGAGATTTTGAGCTTAATGTTTGCATGGTAAGATATTTATCCTTTCATTTAATATGTTGTTTATTCCTTCTTCATGGTCGTAGGCTTCTATTTGTGGCATTCAAGATTCTTCATTCACTACTTAGATTCCTCTTTACTCAGCCTTTTGAGCTTCATTTTACCACTACTTTGTGGCCGTGGGCTTTTATTTTTTCACTATGCACATCATGTCCATATTTTTTCATGTTTTTCATGGCAACCCTATGATATTAGATGCAAGCTTCTATTTGTTTGCTTTCCCTTCAAAGCTGCTCTCTTTTATGGCGTGGGGTTTGCTCTCTTTTGATGGCAATGGATTTATATTTACTTGTAGGCCACAGCTATATACTGTGGTGATCTTTCATCCTTGATCAAAACCTTTTAATTCTTCTTTAACACATAATCTTGGTTTTATCTTTTGTAAACCCTGTGGCTAGACTTCGCATTTTTTGATAGCAATATATCCTCTCTTACATTTCCATGCATAATGTGTTGTAAATGTGGGTGTAAATATTGAAATATAGCTATGGCTTTATTTTCTTCATTATTTATTTCATTCTAGTACAAATCTTTGCACTTGACTGCAACCTTGAAAAAAAAATTCAAGCTGCTCCCATTCATCTGTTATTGACTGTGATTGATGCATATCACATAACTGCTCATTGTTCATATATTGTCCTCTCCTTGAATTCATTGCTGTATGTGTGCAAAAATATTGTATCAAAGATGTGACTAAATCTTGATGCTTTGTTGAATCTGATTCCTTCTTCTTTATCTTAGATCTACACCTTTATCTTGCATGATTTGACTTTCATATAAAGTGGAAATACCAATGAAAATACACAGTTGTAAAGTTTTTGTGATTGAAATGACCTATAGATGAATTTTCCCCAAATCGTGAGTTCACTATGTTAGGCAATGAACTACCATTGGCTTTTATAGGAACAAAACCTTCATTTGATATGGCAAAGATTAACAGTTAAGATTGATGCTTTAGATTTTCTATTTGACGATTAAAATAATTCCACACATTCATTTTTCGCACTCTTAACTGTCTTGATCTTTACTTCCCATATCACTGCATGTAGATTCTTTAGTGATCACTGATTGTGCTCCATTGTGTATAATGAAATTCTACGGCACCCCATATATATCTTCTATTAGCTTCAAGACATAATAGTTGTTATCAATGTGCTAGCTATCCCATGAGTTTTTAAGCATTCAAAACATGACTATGGCTCCATTAATGAATGATGCTTTCAACTATCCTTTTACATTCAAACTCACAATGAAATGGCATTGTATCTTTTTAGTTGTATTCAATGCATTTGAACAAAGGGTGAATGTAGACTTGCTCTATATATTTCTTTTGTGACAACAATCCTATTCATGATTGTTCTTGGTATGATGCTCTCATGTACAAATATTTCCATTTCTCCAAGTCACTTACAGACTATGAATGAATCTTGAATTATTAGAAACAATTTTTAAAATGAATTGATACCCTGTTCTCCCTTTAGTATAAAGGGGCTCAATACCCTTTTTGAAATGCAAAATGAATGTCAAGTAGAGCTGAAACAAAGAGAACAAATGAAGTTGATGTTTCTTCAACATATCTTTTAATTGTTCCTTTTGAATGATGAGTAAACAGATGATTTGTTGAATTCCATTTCCATCATAATGAATTAAAGGCTACTTGATCAACTATTCATTCATGAAGAATGATGATTAATTTTATTCCATACTTGTTGATGGTGTTTTCTACATAGCAAAAACTCAGACAGAATGCAATATTCTATCTCTCTTGAAAGGTTATTTTCAACAATAAATTATTAAAAATCACCCCAAGGTCTCTCGGGTGTCAGGTCATGACAATGCATAAACAATTCAGATAATATGTGAAAATGCTGGTAATCACAAGGGGCCTTACAAATGAACAATGCTGGAAGTGAATTTTCATCAGATGCAACAATGTGGTGATGCTTTCAATCCTAAAACTAACCCAGATTCAAAATAAACAGCAAAAGAGATAAGGGTTCAGAGAAATTTCTAAATCTAAACTATTTCTAAGACTAGCAATGCAAATGATAAACACTTGAAATGGACCAATCCCAACGAAACCAATCTCTGCTTGACCAATATTAATCTGCAATCTTACAGAAATAGTGCGATCTTCTAAGGTTTTAAATATTTTCAGATCATGAACATTCACCCAAGACAACCCAATTGCAACTGAAATGAATAAATCTCCACAATTGAACCAAGCACAATGAATATAAATGTCCAGGCTAACTTTACAAAGCAACTAACAATCAGCTAGCTGCAAAAAGTATGGACCCGAGATTGCTGCAAACACTTCAAACATTAAATCATGAACATCATTGAACCAGATCTAAATCTAAATCTAATAACCATGAGCAATTTTAAAAATTGAATCATAAGAACCATGCAAGATAAGTCAACACAAAAGAGATCACCAAAAAATCACAATGCTTTCAATTGTATTGAATCACCAAACTCCAGCAACAATTCCAATGTTCTGTTACATCACTTGCTCAGAAATTGATTAGCTTCTATCTCTACTCTACTGCTAAATTCGCTCTCTATCAAATCTTCTCCTAATCTCTCACCCTACTATTCTATCTATCTATATCCTTACAAATGAGGCACAAATACCATTTATAGAAAACCTCAAACATGTCGGCCCAATTAGATTTTACAATAATAACTGGCCTCAAAACAGGTCAGCCAGGAGAATTTCAAAATAGGACAAGGTTTGCATTAAATGCATGAATATTATCCATGTCGGCCCACAATCTCTAGCAAGATTAGATTCACGTGTCTTCTAGAAAGTCCTCCAGCAGTAGACAGTTTTGGCACGACTTCTTAGGGAGGCCCCATTTTGAAAACTTAAATTGAACACTTCTAGATTTCCCTCTTTTGGCACGAATCCATATGCAAGTCCCCCTTTTAATATTTGTTTAGCCCTGAAAAATAGATATCATCATTAATAGCCCACATGTCCAAATTAAATTTGAATAAAATTCTGACCTTTAAGAAAAACTTACATTGTTATAAGGAAACTTTCATTTTCAGAAATTTTTCCATTTTTGGAAATTTTTATTTTCAATTTTTTTATCTCAAGAAATTTTCATTTTCAGGATCATTTTTAAAAATTTCCATTTTTGAAAAAAAAATCATTTTCAAAAAATTTCCATTTCGGGAAACCAGACCAAAGGGGAAAAAATCCGAGAAAATCCGAGCCAGGCGGAATCAGGAATCTGGGAAAATCCAGGCAGACAGGAAAATCCCGGACTGGATTAAATAAGGCAAAAATTTCAACAATAGATCATCAAAACAAATCAAGAATGTGTGAAACATCGTGTAATATATCAAATTAAGCATGGGGTGTTGAGTGTTTATCATCAAATTCATCAATTTAGTCCAATATTTTGATTTGCACAAAGCCTGGCAAAAAATCTGAAAAAATCCGAGTGGACCGGATTTCCGTGGATGGCATAAAATTTCGGACTTTTGGCACATACCCGGAAAACTGAAGAAATCCGAAAAAATTCGGGTCAGGTGGAAAATCCCGGACGCAGGCAAAAACCCGGACTTTGCCCAAATCCAACATTTCATGGAAATCGAGAAAATCTGGACGGAGCGGAAAATCCCGGATTTGGGTAAAAACCTGGACTTTCGCACAGAGCCGGACTTTGAGTAGAATCCGGGAAAATCCAGACAAACAGGAAAATCCCGGATTGGGGTAAAAACCTGGATTTTTGCACAGAGCTGGACTTTGAGTAGACTCCAAGAAAATCCAGACGGACCAGAAAATCCCGAATTGGGGTAAAAACCTGAATTTTGCACAAAACTTAGTTTTTTCAAAGTGCAACCTGGAGAAATCACTTGGGCAAGTAGGATGAACATCAAAGGACCTCCAAAGGCAATGAAATTAGTAAAATTAAGGGGCCAAAAGACACCAAAAGACAGAGCGAAAAGAGGGTCCCTACTTTCAGTGGGGCGTGTGTGCAAAACTGCACAACAATACTGTTGTTCCTCCTATCACTATTTATGAGCCGGGCTCAACCCTTGTGGGAGCCACATTTAACACCACTCATAACATTATCTTTTGGTTGAAAAGATTAGATTGTACCTGTCCCTACACACTTAAACAAACATGTTAGTAAAATAAATGAAGTTGAAAGCTTCTATTGAACTTTGTGCCTTTTCAACAGTGAAATCATTTGATGGATGCCTGATTGAATGGGTGCTATATTTATGTTGGCAATGTAGACATGAGGAAAATAGTGATTTTCCATTGCTCTAACAACACATTTTAACAATTTTGCAAGTGCCTTTGGAACTAGAGTGGGAGTTGTGCCAACTCGAGCTGAATACGAGGAGACACCACATAACTGAAATGATGATTCATCATTCCAGGCAATGAAAAATCACTCCTTTCCTTATGTTTATATTTTCTTCAGTTGTATAGTGTACATCTTCTTTCTTGGATCTATCATTTGATTGCGTGAATCAAATTAAGCTACTCCCACGACATGTGTGGGACTTCAAATTTTTCAATGTGAATAAAATAGCATTTGTTATGCAAATGTCTAAATTTTTGTTATGAATACTTGCATAATAAAAACTGAAAACCAAATGTAATAAGATTTTCATGATGATGAATACTTTTAGCAACAAAGTTTGAAAATCTATGTACCTTTCAATGTTAATGCAATTCAGCTCTACCTGTTTGAGCTTGTAGTGAAAAATAGGTAATAGTTACTAGTTAAAATTGATTTGTTGTCCATTTGGATCCTTAAGCCATCATCACAAATTCATCACATACTTTGAGACAGAAAAGAGAGTCCATGCAGATTCAACCTAGACAACATGGAATACTTGGTATATACAGGTAAGTATAGTTTTAGTTTTATATATTTAAATGTATGTGTTGATGATATATTGATATTTCTTATGTTAATAGTTAAAATTGATTTATTATCCTTTTTGTATCCTTAAGCCATCATCACATTAATCGCATACTTTGAAACAAAAAGGAGAGGAAGCAAATTCAACATACATATGTGTGGAATACTTGTAGATATAGGTGCTTGTGTATATATATAGTTTTATATAAATTAAAGTACATGTTTTGATGATATATTGATATTGCTTAAATTATTTTGATATCAAGTGGCATGAAAACCTGCTATATTTTCACAATTCTCCACACGTTTTGGATTTTCTTGAGATGGCATAACCATATTTTGTAAACATTAAATTTTGAGTTGGCATATATATACATACACAATTACATAATTACACATTTAGTAAAAATTTGTATATGTACATACATAATTGTACTCTACACTTTTAAATATCAAAAACAATATTTAATGTATTTTGTTTGTTAAATGTGCATGTTTTTCTACTCTGAAACTTAAAATCTGAATATATAATCACTAAATATTGAATGTATATTATTGTTAAATTTGGCTGCCTTAGGCAACTTCACCAAATTTTGAGAACTTTTTTGATCCCCTTAAGACATCCTATTATGACAAATTAAATTAACATTGACACTATTTTTGTATAGTCTATGATTGTTATGATGAGTCATAAATTTTAATACTTAATTATATCAATTGTGATTAAACATTAGATGTGTACTTTGAGTTCTTTGATCCCCTTGAAATTTTTTTGAGAACTTCTTTGATCCCCTTAAGACATCATATTATGAAATATCCTAAACTGATACTTAATTATATAAATTGTGATTGAACATGAGACATGTACTTTGAATTCTTTAATCTCCTTAAGACAACCCATTAGAACCCCTTAAGAAATCCTATTAAGACATAAATTATATTAACATTAACACCATTTTTTATAGCTTTTGTGATTGTTATGATGAGTCATCCTAAATTCTAGTACTTAATTATATCAATTGTGATTAAACATGAGACATGTACTTTGAATTCTTTGATCCTCTAAAGAAAATTTTGAGAACTTCTTTGATCCCCTTAAGACATCCTATTAGGACTTAAATTATATTAACATTAACACTATTTTTGTATAACTTTTGTGATTGTTATGATGAGTTGTCCTAAATTCTAGTACTTAATTATATCAATTGTAATTAAACATGATAAATGTACTTTGAAGTCTTTGATCCCCTTAAGACATCCTATTAGGACATATCCTAAATTAATACTTAATTATATCAATTGTTATGATGAGTCATCCTAAATTTTAATACTTAATTATATCAATTATGATTGAACATGAGATGTGTACTTTGAATTCTTTGATCCCCTTAAGACAACCTATTAGGACCCCTTGAACTCTTTGATCCCCTTAAGGCATCTTATTATTTCACATTAATGTCCTATTAATGTCTTGACTATGAATCTTTTGTAAAGTACACATATTTGGATGTACTATCAATTTCATATCAATTTCATATTAATTTCACATTAATGTCATATCAATTTCATATTAAAATATTAAAATATAGTAATCAAATATTGTCTTGAATGACAATAACTAATTTTTTCAATTTAAAATGCATAAATGTACATGTGTAAATTATTATTTAACAATAATAGACTATAAAATATTGAAATTAATAAAGTCCATGAAACAATATATTAAGTACATAAAAATATTAAAACATATATATAGATCTAGATAATCTATGAAATTATATCGAAATACTGAAATATGTATAAAATTCTATCAAATATAGCCCATGAAATAATCTAACTCATATCATCTCTATAATCAAGAGACCTCTTCACTCCACGTGGACTACCTAGATGATCTGAATCACTCTATACCAGAGAAAGAAAGTTGAAATCATATGTAAGATGATTAAAAATGATTTAACATGACAATTTAATTTATAATTTATCATATTTATATTATTGTGCAAGGTTACTCTGTATGCTATGATACATGACCTATCTCTGTATGCTCTGAATCAATCCATACAAGAGAAATAAAGTTAAAATCATATTTAAGATTATTACAAATTGTTTAATTCAATTAATTTATAAAATCATATTTAAATTACGATATGAGGTTGCTCAGCATGCTCTGCTACATGACCTATCTCTACATGCTCTACTATAGGACTTGCCTCATGCTATAAAAGAAAAATAATTTAACACATGAGCATATATATTTAATTTGTCATTCAAAATGCATAATTTGTAATTGACTTTAAATAAATCAAAATTCTAAATTACCATATGAGGTTGCTCTACATGTCCTAGTTGACGTGGTGTGACATCATCAAGACAAAAAGTGCCACAAACAAAGTCCTACAAGGCCAAATTTAAAGAACATATATATAAATTAGGTTGAAACATATATATTTAGGTGTAGTAGATTAGGTGTTTTATTCTATTTAAAATACCTACAAATTATGAACACATGTAGAAAATTTCTTAAACTTAAAATTCAATTATCCCCTGAATTACTTGTGCATCAAATGGGTGCCCAATTCCCATCCCCATGGTGATTTCAACCTACATACATAGACATTTAATGCTTATAATATTTAAGTACATGCACATTTAATAAATTCAAAATAAAAAATTGGAAGGTATAGTTTTAAATAAAACAATATACATGTACGAGCACCTCATGCAAGATGCTAGATAATGGAGGAGCGCTTGATAATGATCCCTCTAGTGGAGCTGACATGGAAGTCGGATGACTCCCTTGAACCAACATAAATATTTAAAACACATGTTTAGGATTGAATTACAAATTAAAATCAAGTTAAAAAATTATTAAATATATTTAAAAAGTCAATCAAAATACCCCATAAGGGTTACCAACTTGCACTGGTGTCAACGTAAAACAAACTTGATGAGAAGAAGATGCCCCTATGGTCACCATCTACACCAAACAATTTGATTGTTAAATAAGTTCAATTTTTTTGATATATATGTTCATTAAAACACATGCGCTTAAAAATTGTTATAAATTCAACATGTACACGTATATTTATACCTGTGTCAAAATGTCTATAGGGTGATGCTCAACAGTAAGAAACTCAATGTATGAATCGATATCATCAAAATCTCCATGTGCACCCGAACTGGGTGTAGCCTGATCAGGTCTATAGCATAGCTGATGACAACTGGTACATACGTGAGGTGTCGACATAGGTGGAGAGGTACTAGGACCAGCTCCATACAATGCTCCTTCATGGTCTTGCTCTCTAGCCCCAGTTGCCATTGTAGAAGTCTGCTCATCAAGGTTGGCCATGAGCACACTCAAAGATCCTAGTGCGGATGCCACCGCACGATGGTGCATGGGTGCATGAATGGCAACAACAGGAGGATCTACAAGAAGTTGTGCATGCACGAGCCATCAGGGATCAACCCGTGCCCCTAAGCTTTGTTGTGGCATGCTGCCAATGCTACCACCAACGCCTTGAAATGATTTGAAATCAAAATAATTGAGTTTTTGACCCAACACAAACTCTATATATAATTTCCTCAAAAAATATAGAGGGACCTCCAAATTAGCATGTGGTGGTTGGTCAAATACCATCCACCATCAGTCCCAAAAATTAGTAGACATCTATGAATGTCTATACCACCTCATTGATATTCTTGGTTTGTTTCCACGAATGTGTTGGTTGGTGACAGGGTCGCCAAAAAAAAGGTGCAAGATGGGATTTTGTTATTTTAAGGTCCAAAATTTTTTAATAGGAGAGACCATTAGAATAGAATTGTTTCCTCTCCTCTTACCATCGTTGATGCCTATCTAATTCCATATCAATGGACCTAATGACATCAACAATGTTTTGCATCGTAGATGCAAAATGCCTCTAGTGTAGTGGAATCAATGCTTCATTTTGAATAACATTGATTTGATCTTGAATTGATCTAATGTTATCACTGATCCACACTTGCAAGTGAGCCTCATCATATCCATGTGGTGAAGGTGGGAGGTTATGAGGTGGAGGGGTTTGACGTGGTGGATTGAGGATATCATCAATATCAAATTGATCCATGATCTATATAAGTGAACCTATAAAACTTATACAAAATTAACAAACAAGTACAAAATTACAAGAAATAGTTAAATTTTAAATGTACATGAGTGTTTAAGTAGGATACACACATACACATACATACGCCATTCAACTTGACCATGTACATATAAATTTCAAAATTTAAGATCTACTTAATTTTAATACATGTACATGTACTAAAAAATAAACTTAAAACACACACAAAAAGCTAAATTTCTAGGTAAATTTAATCCCCTTAAACCATTTTCTTAAAAATCCCCTTAATCCATGATATATATGACCTAATTGAATATAAATGAAAAAATGTGTAAGGCTCATTTATGTCAAAGGCATGTAAATGAAAAACAAAAATAATTGTTAATGTGATGTGAAATCTCATTAAAAATTACATTAAATTAGGAGAATTTATGATGGCTTAAGGGGATAAAATTTGGTGAAGTTGTTCAAGGCAACCAAATTTTATTAATTTACATATTCTATATTTTAAATGTACATTTATGAGGTAATTAATAACATATGATGGCCTCCTATTGTTAATGTATAATCACTTTATCATGATGGCAAGGGGATCAAATTTAATGAATTTGGTGTTGCACATGTACTTGAGTGATACAATTTAGTAGGAATTTAGAGGCACATATTTACATTATACACTTGTTCATTAGATCTCTTCATTAACATCTGTGTGCTCAAGGAATGGTCCAACAATCTTGTTTGATAATTATAGGTGATTGGCTTGTGACTAAGATACTTGTCTAAGTCTTCTCCTCTTGTATTGAAAACAATCTTAGTATGGCTTAAGGGGTCGTAATAGGATGCCTTAAGGGGATCTATGAATTAAGGTCCTAGGACAAAATGATGGCTTAAGAGGATAAAATTTGGTGAAGTTTCCCAAGGAAACCAAATTTCATTAAGTTAAATATAATATATTTTAAAATGTACATTTATGAGGTAATTAATAACATATGATGGCCTCCTATTGTTAATGTATAATCAGTTTATCATGATGGCAAGCAAGGGGATCAAATTTGGTGAAATTGGTGTGGCACATGTACTTGAGTAATACAATTTAGTAGGAATTTAGAGGCACATATTTTCATTATACACTTGTTCATTAGATCTCTTCATTAGCATCTTTGTGCTAAAGGAATGACAACAATCATGTTTGATAATTATAGGTGCTTGGCTTGTGACTAAGATACTTGTCTAGGTCTTCTCCTCTTGTCTTGAAAATAATCTTCTTATGCTTTTTGACACAAAAATTTACATCACAAATGGGTCAAGAGGCATATGCAGATAGATCCTTACTAGATACATTAGAATTATACTAGGTTGCATATGATGAAACCTTGTTCAAGATCAAGCTAGAAACATGACCTCATTTGTATAAGCTAAGATTGTTTGTTCTTAGTAAATGAATGACCTCCACATTTTATATTATGTTGAAAAATGGGCCCATATTTAAATCAAACATAAGCTTTAGTGGAACATGGATCTAAAGAAAAATATTTATACTAAGGAATTTTTGGATGTCATCAAAGTTGACTCTATAAAATTGTAACCACAATTTGAACATATCATCAAAGAACTTGACAATGTATTCAATGAAATTTGTGGTTTTAAATTACTTTGCCTATCACTATGGGATCCATCACACATAATATTATGTTCTATGTAATGTATAGTGCTTTAGTGTTTGATAAAATTTTAGGTTGTTGAACTTTGATTCATGCCATATGTCTTGTATGTTGTACACTTTAGTATAACTTAAAGTAATATAGATTGAAAAGAGTATAATTTTATTTTTAATAGAGTTCAAACAAGATGTAATAATGATCACAAGAAATATTTAAACAATAGGAAAATGGAGGAGAAGTTTTATATTTGAACCATGATCCTATAACAAGGATTCTAGATAATGGGATAAGAAAAATAAGGTTAAATGCATTACAATAAGGGAAAGAGGCTAAAATAAAATAGGAGATGATCAACTTTTAGGAGGAATAAAATATATTCATGATATAATAATTTAATAATTCCCCTAATAATTTATGATTTAGACCTCTAATATTCAACTCCATTTTTAATTTTTTTTAATAATTTGTTGTGATATGAGAGAAGATAGAGATACATGTTTTCTATTCTAGTATTAACAAGGCATGCAATGTGTTTTAAGTACAAAATTTTATATCAATCACTACCATGTTTTTAGGGAAATGAATTTTATAAACTTGATAAAATTAGGGAACAAAAGAGAGGGAAAAAAATCATTTGACAAAACTTTATCAGGATCCTAGCACTAGACGGTGCTACATGTCAAGTGGGCTAAAATTTCCAAGGGTGTTAGTGTAGACTTATGATATATTTGACCTTGAATCCTTATAAGGACTTTGATTATGATTTCCCAAGTTTAGGGCTCTTGTTAAGTTGATTGGATTGATTAATTTTATTGTTTTGATTCCAAATTGATTGATTTGATCAAATTTTAGGTGAACCTTGAGATTTTTTTAAACCTTTCATAAAGACGGTTCAAGGATTACTCTAATAGGAAAATATATATATATATGTTAATATTTTAGAGAGTATGTGTTTGTGCATACAGATTTAAAACATAAAGCAATGCAAATGAAATAGGTACATTTTGAAATTGTTGCATATAGATTTAAAACATAAAGTGATGCAAATTAAACCCTAAACATTGCAAATGGAAATAGTTTAGGGTCATTTTGCTCGATTTTAGGTAAGTTTTTTGGTTTTGAAAGGTAAATTATTTTGTTTGATTTCAATGTAAGGTTTCATTCTTTTGCAAGAAGATTGAAATGAAAAAAACCTCAATACAAATATAAAGACAAAAAAAACCTAAATACATAGCTAATAACCAAAAAATGAAAAAAATGGAAAGAAATGGAGGAAAGACTTACCTGGTAGCCATTAGTCACTTTCGCTCACTTGAGATCCCGATTGCACGCAGTAAAAATGAGCTCATAGTCATTTAAAAAATAAATAAATACTTCTATGAAATGAGATCTTGCTTATTACAAATCAAGATCTTGTTTTGTAGCAATCGACATCCCGTTTTGTAAAAAATGAGATATCATTTATTAAATCCAAGTTCGAGACATCGAAACGAAACGGGATCCTGAATTTTAAAACTTGGAATCACGCTTTAATTTTAGGCTTGGGACCCTGAAGCAAAACGAGATCCTAATTGCTAAAAAATGGGATCCTAATTCGTTTACCCCAATTTTGGGATTTTTCTAAGGTTGAAACATCCTCCTTAAGTGGACTCAAATTTGTGCTTTCACCCGGTAGTCAAGAGTTGTGATCAATAAAAGGGGATTGACTTCAATGAGATCTTCTCACCAGTTGTGAAGATGAGTACAATTCAAGCGGATTTGGGTCTCACAGTGGTTTATAATCTTGAACTTGAGCAACTTGATGTGAAGATTGCATTTATACATGGTGATATAGAAGAGGAGTTGTATATGCATCAACCTGAAGGTTTTGAGAAACCAAGTAAAGAAAAATTATATTGTAGGTTGAGTTTGTATGGGCTCAAGTAAGCCCCATGGTAGTGGTACCTTAAGTTTGATTCTTGCATGGCTGAGCAACACTTCACACATTATGAATTTGATCCATGTGTTTATTATAAGGTATTGAACAATGGTGAATTTGTTTTATTATTGCTCTATGTTGATGATATGCTTGTAACCTGTACCAGCATGAGAGTTGTTCATGATTTGAAACAACAATTAGCTAAAAGATTGGCAATGAAAGTTTTAGGGGTAGTAAAGAGGATACTTGGTATGACCATAATATGGGATAGACATAAGAGGGAAATCAGATTATCACAAAAAAATACATTGGAAAAGTCTTGGATAGATTTAACATGAAGGGTGCTAAGCCTGTGAGCACTCCACTTGTCGATCACTTTTGTTTGTCATTTGAAATGTGCCCGAAAATACCTTAGGATCAAGAAAACATGAAGGGTATTTCTTATTCATTAGCTATTAAGAGTCTTATGTATGCAATGGTGTGCACTCATCTAGACATTTCCTATGCAATGGGAGTAGTGAACATATTTATGAGCAATTTGGGCAAGACTCATTGGGAAGCAATGAAGTGGATAAGGTATTTAAAAGGTACTTCAGATTGTGTTTTGTATTTAAAATAATGTAAGATAACACAAAAAAAAAATTCATTAATAAAAAAATAAATCAATTGTTAATTCAAAATAACACAAATAGTAACATGCATGCACACCAGTCAATACATGTTATATCACTCCATAATAATCAAGACTTACAACACTAATCTTCTTCTATCATTTAAATGACCTAATTCATGTATCCATAAAATTTTGAGATGTTAAGTTAATGACTTGGAAACTACTTTGTAGTGAAATATTTTTAGTGTGGACCCTTGCCCTATACTAGTGAGTTGTGGAATGTTTTATTCTTTTAATAAGGGACTCATTTGGAGTTGGCTGATTTGTAGAAATGGAACATTATGAAGAAAAGGAATCTACTTTTCAAACAAAAGTTTGATGATAGAAGTAAAAGGTTAAGGTTTGAACTTTGGTAAGCTAGAATTTCATAATGATTTTAGATTAAAATGATCATAATCAATAATTATTAAATATTTTTACAAATATATCAATTGTTAAAGTTCTTATTTTATTGATAATTTTCAATAAGTTCCTGTAAAAGTGGTTCTCTAAATCAATTTTCAAACATTTTATAATAATTTTTCATTTTTATAAAAATATTTTTCAAAAAAATTGTAAAAATATAGAGAAATGATAAAAATTAAGGTTTCTAGTTGAAAAAAAAGGAAATGAATAGCTTCAAATACTTATTCTCACTCTTAGAAAATATAAATTTTATAATAGTCTAATAAAAATATAAGTCTCATAGAGGTAAAAATATTCAATTCCAACATAACAAATAATTAATATTATATTAATTTAAATATGTTTTGTTATAATATAAATTGATAAATAAGACTTATTTTCTACAACATGTCAAATTGTAATATTGTTATCAGGATTCAATCATGTAGTTTTATGAGTCAAACTATTGACCCATGTTTCAGAGTAGTGGTTCACAAGAAAACTTTGTGGTTAAGCACGCTTGAGCTGGAATAGTACTAGGATGGGTGACCTCCTAGGAAGGTCTGTGCTTCACCTCTATGAACATCACCTAGATGCAATGAGTGCTAAGTGGACCATTCATTATCATGAGAGATGGATTCTTGTGAACCACTACTCGCCAAACATGAATCAATGAATTTGACTTGTAAAACTACATGTTGAATCCTAATAACAATATCACAATATAAATTTTATATTTTAAATAAAAATAAAAATATAACATAAAAAGAATATCAAATTATTTTTTTAAAAAAATAAATTTATTCTTTTCAATTTTCTTTTATATTTTTTTGTAATGCTTTAATTTAAATCTAATCCTAAAATGATTCTATTGCCCATGTTATGTTGACATTATTAGTTTATTTAAGCAATATGTTTTCTTTAAATTTTAAATAATTTAAAATAAGATAGTATTTAAAATTTAAATATAAATTAATTATTTCAGTAAACTAAAATAATATGGTGTATTGATCATAACAAGAGTAAAATATTTAAACTTAGGATTAAAAATAGGTATCTAAATATAGTCAATTTTTTTATATAAAAACTGACCAAAAAATAGTGATTTGTAAATGCTACGAAAACTAATTAGAAACTTATGAGTCAAACAACTAATTTATTGTGCTATTTAAATTTCCAAAAATATTAGGAGGAATTAAAGACTTAAAACACAAAGAAATAAAGTATTTAAATATAAAATATAACATTAAACACTAAGATCTATCTTAAAAAAATCCTGTGAAGATTGAGAAACCTAGTTAGTGAAGATTTTCAATCTGATCCTTTCTTTAATTCAATTGAAAAATAACTAAAATAACAGAAAAAATTCACCACTTACAACGTATATTATTCAAATAATATAAATTACTTGCAAATATAAAAACTACACAATGACTATTGTAGAAATATCATAACTGATCAACTTAACCGAAAAAATATTGATTAGTAATTCTAAATCCTTTTTGTATTGCTGAAAAATTGCAGACTTGCACACTTTTTTTTGGCTACATAAATTGTAATCATGAGGCTACTGCCTTTTTATATAATAATAATATAAGAAATTTACATTTTCGGTTTCTTGGTTGAGCAAAATCCCAAACCTATAATAGTGTCAAGGTTTATAAAAAAATATCTTAAATTTACATATTATAAATTTTTTATATTATTATACTAGCTATATAATTGCTTACTTTTAATTCTCTTCCTCTTCTGAGTTGTTAGTAAATAGAGGTATCATCCATTCTATGCCAATCTCATTGCTTAATCCCATTGACTTTTTGAAATTTGGTCAATCCCATTGCCTACTTCAAAAAGTCCACTACTTTAGCTGTTTATGCCTCCTTGCCTCCATCAGTGGATTGTAGGTGGTAGTAAATGGTTTCCATTAGCATTCCATGGCCAAGAGCAGCAATCTCTATAATTTTGTTTAGACCACTAAGCACATGTTTTATCACCATCGGATTGACCATTAAGCTCACCATCTCCAAGTTTATCTCTCCCAAGTCCAGTAGTACTCCAACAAACATGGAGAACTATGGTCTATGATCAAGAACTCTTATTCAAATATCCATAAAATAGATTATAATACCAGACCCAACATATTTTTTAACACCTTTTTAAGCCTCAATCATGAGATAATTCCCCGAAAAGCCAACTTTCATGTGTCACTAGTTAACCAAATACATGTAGATATCCATCATGTTCTTGCATCTGGTGATAGGTGAGATGATTTTTTAACACTGAACTACTTCAAGGTTGTTCAAATCTTCCATTAAATCTCATAATGGGAAGAGTAGATTTATTATGACCTATTTTTCATCCTGCACATGCTAAGGAGTCCAACTCATCTAGGCCATGGATAAACCTGCCCAAAAATCATTAGTTTGTACTCCTTATACTTCTATTCAATCATTCCTCATGGAAGTTGGAGTTGATACCACGGTTGATATTAATGTGATTATTTAGTTCTTTTCAATTATTCTCAAGAATGCTACTTTTCTTTTCATGGATAATATCTATAGTATAATTTTCCAAGTAATTTGTTGTTATATTGGCTTTTCTATAGGTGTGTTGAACCATGAAGGAGTTAAAAGAACAAATATATGACCAAGCTTGAGATAAAATATTATTAATTTTCTTGGTTTTAGATTTTTATTTCTAAATTGATTTAATGATGATCATTGAATCGTCTTCTATTTTAAGAATCTTTAATCCAAATTGGAGACATGTTTGAAGACCCAACACCAATGTGCGAGCCTCAATCTC
Organism: Sequoia sempervirens; assembly: GCA_007258455.2. Lineage (NCBI taxonomy): Eukaryota > Viridiplantae > Streptophyta > Pinopsida > Cupressales > Cupressaceae > Sequoia > Sequoia sempervirens. The sequence continues at coordinate 269,070 of VDFB02356973.1, forward strand.
GTTGTTCATCCCTTCTTTGATTTTCTATGATGCAACTGCAATTAAGTTCCCTTCCAAATCTTTGATGATACTTCTATCCCCAAAGAGCCCCAAGTTTCCTCTAGATGTCTTGTCAAAGTTCAATTTGGCCCAACGACTTCAATTGGTACTATCCATTTCACTTTTTTCCTTGCTTTGTTAGTGGAATTCGCTATACCAACCCCATGAATAGGGGCCTTGTAGCCCATTCCATTTATGAGTAGCTTCACAATCCCAAGATGATTTTTTTTGTAATTTTTGGTTGACTGTGTTGTAGTTCTATTGTTTACTACTTCAATAATAGCTACTTCTAGTTTGTTCAAGAAAGATATCATTGGCATTGTCGTCACTTGGAAGGTCCTTATATTTCTCTCCTTTCAAATTTCCCAAATCATTAAGGATGGACTTAAAATCCATAAACTAGCAAATGTTGAATTTATTTGTGTGATTGGCCACAACACCAAGAGTTTTTTTATACCATTTGGAAGTGTTGAGATCTAGCCAAGTCTGACACATAGTCGTTACCAACATTTATTTGTATAGAGACAACTTAATAATAGGTGATTTGCAGTCTCTTCCTTCTACTCACAAATTATACAACTTAATGACCTGTATTAGCCTACTTTTTGAATCTACCAATTGTTAATATCTTTTTATGTATAGTAGACCAAGCAAAGGTTCCTACCTTTGGAAAATAGTATTAGTGCAACTCTAACAGCTTTTTTTTTATCCTCTACCAAATAACCCATTTTGACTATGCATTCCTTGGTTTTTAGGATTCTATCTTCCCCACATGAAAATAATACTTTTTGTTGCTAAGTGAACATTATTAAATTCGTACCATAATGGAGTTCGAAAAGGGGGTCCTCATTAAGGGAGGACCCATTCACCACATAGGGCAAATGGTTCCTGGAATTATTTTCTAGGACCTTGCCTTCGGCGAATGAAAGAACATGAAAAACCCATGTAGAATATTCCAAAAAAGGGGTTCCTATAGAGGGGGGACCCATTCGTCACCTAGGGTGAATGGGTCTTAGCAACAATTTCTAGGACCTTAATTTTTCCCAATTAAATGTTATGTAATTTGAATTATGGGCGTCGAGATAGATCTTCAGAAGGTGTTAAAAATAAGGATTAAATTTGAATTAAAGGGGCTAATTAACTCCAATTAACCATAATTAATTAAGAGGACCCTAGATAAGTGTGAAAGTGTGTTACAACACTTAAATAAGGTAGAAATTAAGTACATTTTGGTAAAAGGGGGCTCAAGATCAATGTGAATGTGTTACAACACATTACAACATTAAACCTAGGCAAAAATAGGTTAATTTAGTGACAGTTATTCCCAAATCAAGTAAGGAAAAATGATACTTTTTTGTTACTACAAAATATTGCTTGAAATAATACTCTGAATGCTTGAGTTGATCATGAAACCTACATCACAATTTTAGCTCCAAGAGCATGTATGATGCAAGAATACTTTGATATGATGAATGGATCTTGAATGCTACAATAAGTCTCTAATATATATGCTCTTGAATGCTCTTGATCATCAACTTTGATATAGGAATGTTTGCATTCAAATTATAGGTGAAACTTAGTGAAATAACCTTGTATTTATAGGTATGTATCCTTAATTTTATGAAATTCAAATATCACAAGCCAATATTGAATTATGGATTTGAAAACATTAAAATAATACCAAAAACATAGTTTAAATTTAGGTCCTAAGGTTTAGGGTGGACCTGTTTGTCCATGGGAGAATGGGTGTTAGGTCCATAAACCTTGAACACACATTGCTCAATGTAAAGTGCTATGCTTAGGTATTAATTATTTTCAGGTTTCCCCTTAGAAAAATGTAATTAATTAGTTTTAGAAAATGAATTAAAGGGATAATTAAGGCATAATCAAGCTCGATTTATTAAAAGGGCCCAAACAAGTGTTTAAATGTAAATGGGTACATTTAACAACACTAAATTAAGGAATTATTAATTCCAAATTTAACTAGGAGGGCCTAAAAGTGAGAAAATGTCAATTATTTTGTCCATTTTAGTATCTAGCGTATCCAAATAAATACAAATACAAGCTTGAGAGAAATAAAGAATGGTGTCTAAATTTTCTCTATTACTTATGGAGCCACCACAGTTTGTAAATACTATATATCCCTAGGATTTCCTTGCAAAATTTCAATATAATGGTGTAAAATAGGATAAAAGATAGATTAGTTTTTAGCAAAGTAAATTGCTAATTTCATTCCATAAAAGCTTACACCATAATTGAATATCCAAACTATTCACTTGTTTATGGACAACAAAAAACCAAGTAAATAACCCTCAACCCAAATCTACACACTTATATTGCATAACTATCAAGCAATAAAAAATAGATAAAGATATAGAATAGAAGAGAATGAGGGAGGAGTGAATAATATAGAGAGAGGGAGACATATCTATAGATAGGGAGAGAGATAAATCAGTAGAGAGAGGGAGACATTTCTAGATATGGAGGGGGAGAGAGGAATATAGAGGTATATATGAATATATAGAGAGAGAGGAAGAGTGAGACAAATAGATAGAGGTAGAGATGAATATAAATGAGAGAGGAAGAGGGAGAAAAATAGATATAGATGATATTATGATGATATTAGTTGTGAGACTCCACCAAGTTATATATCTGCAGTATTTGCTCTTTAAGAATCTGTTTATCAAGAAGTTTCTTCTATTTATCAATCATTCTTCTTTGCAATCAGATATTCTTCTCTATTGCTTATTGTACTTGCTTGAACACAGTCCAATAATCATTAGCTTGCTTCATCATCTTATTGAACCTTTCCTTGATTATCTTGAACACAATATTGTAATTAATGACTTTCATTTCCTTTTCTAGTGCCTTACACTTTTTCGGGGCTTTTAGATGGAAATTTTTCCAATAAGATACATCACCCAATGCATCTAATACTCTCTTGTCCTTTTCAAGCCATGGGGAGTACAATTCTAAAGTAGAAGAGGTAGATGACTTCTCCTCTTGATGTGATAACTCCCTTTTCAATTTGTGCTCTAGTGAATTTTGCCACATTGACATTCAGTTCTACTATTTCCAAGGGATTAGTGTCCCCAACTCTTTGGACCAAAAGGTGTCCAAACACTTGATTTGGATTTTCAATCACTGTCGGCCTCTTCTCATGAGTGTATATTGACCAAAAAAGAAAGGTAGCCTCATATGGATTATACCCAGACCCTGAATATATCTTGTCACTAACCTCCTCTGTTAGGTTCATTGTTGTATCCCCTCTTTTTCTAAAATTATTGAACACAATTGCAGAGCTAATGTCCCATCCTGGTAGAAGCAACACCCCAAACTCTTGAAGTAATTCTCTACCTCTCTTGGGGGTGATAGATTGCATCTCCTTGTCAATTTCCATTTTCAATTCCTCTAAAGCAGCAACTTCTCTTTCAGGAGTAATATCTTGCTCCTTTTGTCTTATTTTCCTTCCCTTATATTCATAGACAAATGATTTGAATTCAAGCGTTTTAACAAAATCACCATCATGAATTTGTGACTAGTCTTGACCCTAATGTCATCAGATAATTCATCTGATGTTTCAAATCTTACAACATTTTGTTCCTAAGGGTCTCATATTGTGTGATCATAGGGGATTACATTTTTTCTACTTGTTGCTCCTCCTCACTACCTTTCTCATCACTTTCTTTGTTGCTTTCATCTTCTTCACTGTTGTTAGAAAAACATACATCAAGAGTGGATTGTGAGGGTATGTGATCTAAAGGCTCCACATTTTCAACCTGTACTCCTGTATAATTCACATGAGAGGTATCAAAAACATATTAAGGCACATCTTTCATTGTTTCATTCACATGATGAATGAGTTGCTCAATTCTAGCCAAGGGATCTTGTATATCACGGAATGATTTTAAATATGATGGGACATTCTTTCTTTTCCATTCCTGCATGAGCATAACTTTATTATATGAGGCCATTCTATCACTGGTAGAAGCTTCATCTCAGTTCTTGATCACATCATCAAGCGCAAACCAATGCTTATACCCTGACAACCCTTGCGTTAATCTTGCTTGATGAATAAACCCCTCTGCATCAAATTTTTCTCTTTCATACCCAAAGGGAGGGTTGGAATGGGCTAATTTAGCACCAATTTCCTCATATCCCTCAATGGATACCACTGTAAAATCTCCAAAACAAAGAGTGTTGGGCATGAGTGATTTCTTATTATGACCCTTGAGGTGTTTAGCATCAGACTTTTCCAATTGTCATACAATCTCCAAATAAGTAACTCTATTAGGAACTACTCGGGGTAGCAAATGTGGAATCCCTTCAAACCCATAAACTCTTATTACTATGTAGTCAGAGAAAGCATACCAGTCCCCCCAATTATGGTTTATTTTACCTTTTAGGTCATTCTCCTTCAGTCTTAGAAATCTTTGCACATCAAGGGATAATTTGTGATCATATGAATATCCCAGTAGCTTCATTAGTGGTTTAACAAAAAATTCTTCAAAATATAAATAATGAGACCTTTCACATTGACTATCCCATAGTGACACCCACATCTGTACAGGTTGAAGTTTTCATTTTCATTTGTATCTCTAATCCTCAGTTCTTTACTCCACACATTTCTGGCATGTCCCTCATACAAAAGTAAATGCATTGACAAGCAATAGTGTTTGAAATCTATGCAGTCATTATTATTTTTTATCCTTTCAAGCCCTTCGTTTAAGGCATTAGTCAAGTATCTTGCATAGTCGAATGACTTAGCATCCTTGCTTTGTATATCTACAACTGCAACCATCAATGCAATAGACATAAGGGTGGCGACCTCTATTCCCAATACTTGACCAGCTGAGTAATAAGTATATTGAAAGTATTCTTCAAACAAATCTACATGAAAATGAGGGTTTTCATTGCTCAAAAATCTCCTGAGTTGGCCTTCCTCATTTTTTGGTCTATGCAAAGGTAATTTCCATCTCTTTTAGCTAGTATCCATGCAACGATATTCTATCAAGAGATCTCTAATTGTGAATGGAAAATTCATGGGGCGTTCTAACTTAAATACATTAGAGATCAAGTCTTAAGAGATAACAAGCATGTCGGCCCCACTTTATGACTGGATAGTTCTCTTTTTGGTATTATACTGAATGGCAAGAGCTTTTATTAATTTTGCATTGATGAACACGTTTGGCACCACAAGTCTTCCTAAGTTCAATCTCCATGGGTTACAAACTGGTTGAAATCTGAATTGCTTTCTGTAGCGATACATGAAAAAGCTCATATCCCCAGTGTGGCATCCAAACATCCCCCAAACCCCTATGTTTTTCTAACAATTTACTTATTTGAGAACTCCTCTTGTGTCTCGACCTCGACCCCGAACATTCATCTACCAAATCTTGGTTTAAATTTCTCCTTTCGGTTTTTTGTTTCTTTTCCTTACGTTTTTCCACATTTTCTTCCATTTCTGAAAAAATTCAACTTACTAGTTGAGAGTGACATACTTGAATTTTTGCCTCCCCTAGTTTTTCTACGTAAGAGCTCCAAGTTTCATCTTTTCTATTTATGTCCTTAGTGTAGCACTCCTAGTTTCTGCAATTGTATGCTCAACTTATAGTGTAATTTACTTCCGGTCTGGCTCATTAATATACCACTTTTTTCATTCTTGTCATCGGGGGGAGCATTTATGTTAAATATCTTGACGATGCTCTTGGAGGCCACATCAACTAGTAGTAATCATTCATTGCTATATTTTTGGGGCCTTGGTTCATTTTTCACCGATGGCCACCTTCTCCAGCAATGAATGTATTTCTTTGGGTCGATCAGTGGGACACCAAACAATGTTACCCTGATGGACCCCAGCTTCACCATTGAATGTTATATTTTTAATAATCCATGATTGTATCGGGCCATCGAGGGACCGCAATCATTTGTTTCGCCGATGCATTAGAGCTATGGCGATGTGATCAGCTTTAATTCCTCTATCGGTCTATTGGGAAGACTACCTTGGAAGTTAGCCCGATGGAATAAGGTTACACCGATGTAAGGTTATGAACTTCCCTCATCGGGCTATCAGTGGGGTGGTGATGGGAGTTCCACCAATGAGGCATTATTAGGCTGATGATGTCAATGGGACCTCAAATCCTTTTATGAATGCGATTGTTTGGGTATCCTAGCTACAAAATGGATTTTGTCACATAAATCTTAGCAATTTGTCTTGATCATAAAATTAAGTGTGGTGAATTTTTTGTAAGGACTAGGAGGTAAGTGGATAGAGGCTGATGAAAATATGTGGGATTTTCTAGTCCTAACATAAGGGAGGACCCATTTTCCCATAGGTGAATGGGTCCTAGGTCCCTAACCCTAGGACACACATTTCTTAATGAGAAGTGTTATGTTAAGGAATTAATGAATATCGGGTTTCGTCTTTAGAAAATGAAATTAAATTGGCTTGTATTTGAATTAAAGGGGCCAATTAAGGAAAATTAAGCTCAATTAATTAAAGGATCCCTAAAAAGGTGTGAAAGTGTAAATAAATACATTTTACAACACTAAACTAAAGCATTATTAAGTTTATTTTAATTAATAGGGCCCTAAACTTAATGTGAATATGTAAAATACATATTACAACACTAAATTAAGACATAATTAAGTTCAAATTAATATTAATTCCAAATTAAGTGTGAAAATATAAGGGGATACATTTTTGTCCACTACATTTAGCCCCCACTTCAGTGAGAGGATGACCTTGTGTCAAACTCACAGTAAATTATACATTCAAAACATATGTATGCAACAATAACAAGATTACTTAATCATACAACATCATAATCTCAAAAGAAAATTAAAAAAAAGGCAGATCAAGCCTCTATTGTCCAATGTGATGTGGAACACACCTCAGTTGTTGGTGCAAAAAAGGGGTGGATTAGGCCTTAACTATCCAACATGATGTGGAACACATCTTGGATGTTTATCCAAAAATGTGCACAAGCAAAACTCAATGTCCACTATGCAAACAATGCACACTCACTCTGGACTAATGGAACCTCAGGCTATCCACTAGGTGAGCCCCCAAGAAAAGCGGCTTAGTGAGAAAGCCATGTTAAGTCTACAGGCTCTCACTATACTAACCATACCAAAGCTATCCCTCTGATAACTTTGATAGGGCGCCATAAAACAAAACAAAAACGTCGAGCTTCACAAGGTTATTAAGTTGTATTATTCTAAAAATTTATGAACAAAAATGTAGGTAAAGGTTTGTTCAAAGGGATCTTGCTTAATTCATGTAAGGTATTGTCTTAGGGAACATCGTGCCTAATGTCTCCAAGAGAGGACAAGTCTAGGGTAAAATAAATATCACACTCTCGGAGGACATCGAACCCATTGATACCACCAAGAAAAAGAATCACAAGAAGAAAGAAAATTGCACAATGAAACATGAGGAAAGCCAAAAATAAAATAAAAATAATGCCATTGTATGTCTCCACATTAAAGAAATTGCTAGCATCATTTTTGTGAGCAATTTGCTTTAAAGTAGCCAATATTCAATGGTAAATAAAGAAGATACGAGAGCTTATTTGGAAAGCCCTATGCCAAGTCATAATGCTACCAAATGAATCTACGTCATGATAAAGAGAGGAAGGGGTTACCCCCAAAATGAAATCCCAAAACACAAAGGATCCACGGATTCGGGGTTACTATATCTTTTCTACAATATTGTTATAGAGCTTAGAAATGTCATCATTCCCCAAATACTCACAAAATAGGAAGAATGGCACATAAAGAGTTAAAATAAAGATAAATCTTTTGGATCAACATGGAAGAGACCTGAATGTCTTGACACCTTGTGTCATTCCAAAAAGGAAAACACAAGTCAAAAGAAAGGATAAAGGTTCACGAAACATAGAAGAATGTAGATACAAATAGAGGAATGCACATGAAGAGAGAGATACATAAAACAAAATAGCATGGGGAATCACATTACGCACATGCAATCACACAAATAACATGGAAAAAAACAAAGATAATACTAGTAAGGAACATGCGAGTCAAGCTATACCAGGTCATCCACATCCCAATCTTGATTAGTATATACAGAAAGTGGACAACTAGCCAAAGGGATAACATCAAGTGCCTAACTAGGAAAAGCACCAAGTTCAACAATCTTATTAGGAGGATCATCATTTAAGCTCATAAAAGATTAAAATAATGAATTCAACTCATTATGCACTTGTTCATCAATCTTTGCAATTTCATTATCATCCAAGTTAATCACAACGAGAGGTATAATGATAATATCCATAAAATTTTGTTCATGTTGCGGTGAGGGTAAAGAGGTATCATGCACTTCTTTAGATAAGTTGGGATTTTGGTTTTATATGCTTCTCTTTTCTTCTTTTGCTTGTAACGAATGAGTAATAACATGATGTCTATGCCTACGCTCTCTAGCATTGTGATTTCTTTTCATTCGGTTTTCAAGTTGTGATTGTGTAGGAGCGGGTTTATCAACCATAGGTTTCTTTTCTTCCGATCAGGGAGGAATTGAAGGAGCCATGGGAGGTTGTTCAACTACTTTCTCTTTAACTTTGTAAACTTGTTTGACTTTAGGAGACACAACAAGATTTTTTTGATTATCTCATGGTCTCTTATAGGAAATAGGTAAAGGATTTGTCATAGGCTGGTCTTGAATACTTAGAAGGGCTTTTGGTTCAATCCCAATCTCATCAAGGATAGGAGGCTCAATCATGGGTTGAGGCATATTGCTAAGGGATAATTCTGCTATACACTTTTCCTTAAACTTTTGATAGGATTTGAAAAAAAGGTCCTCACATGGTTTAATAGGTTCAATAGGATGAGGCCAAAATAAATCTAATGAAAAGTTCCCACAGGAAGACACAAGATTAAAGCCACTATGATGCACAATAAAGATTTCATTTCCAAATGGAAGCTTCAAGTATTTATGCACAACCAATAAGACAAAATTCATGGAGTGAAGCCATGGATAGCCTAACTTCACATGAAATTGGTCTGAAGTTGAGATGGTGGTGAATGAGACACTTAATTATTTTGGTCCAACTTTCAAAGAGAGATTTATCAAACCAATCATAGGGCAAGAAAAACCATTATTCATTTTGATCCATGCTTTCAATTTTCCATATGTATCTTAATAAATCCCATGCACAAATAGGAATTCTTTAGTGATCACATTCTCTACACAGATGTAGGATCAATTAATATTCCATTAGCAGGCTTGTCATTTATTCTTCCAACTATATAAAGATGACCATTGGGTGCATGTTTAAGTATGTCTTGTTGTGAGAAAGCAATGTCAAGTGACATCTTGGTTAGGCCTTTATGAGGTTTAGCGTCAATAAATCCAACTAAACCATCCATAAGGTTGTTCTCATTGTCTTTTGTATTTTCATCATCTGTGTCCACATTCATCACATTATTCTTTGTTTCACTAGCTTTGACAAAGGAGATATTATGATTAGGCATAGGGTTGGTAAAGATTTGAAAATTTTGATTAGGGGGGGCTACAGAATTATTACCTTGATCATTAACACCTCCAATTTGAATATGATTAGAATCAATGAGGTCTTCCACAAGATGTTTAAGACGCTTACAATGTTCTGTATCATGTCCATTTTGTCGATGAAAATGATAATAAGCATTTGCTCTATAGTTTTAAGGTAAAGGATTAGAAGGATCAGGAGCTCTAATAGGAGGTGAGGAAATTAAATTATTTTCTAAGAGTCGCAACATGATATTATGAAGGGTATTAGGTAGGGGTGTAAATTGTCTATTTTTATCCATAAAGGCATATGGTTTTGTAATCTTTATAGAAGCTATTTGGGTGTTAACATTTTGATTGGATTGATGGGGATTAAGTTTTAGGAAGCCCTTGTTTTTTTTCATGAAAGGTTGGTAGTTGGTTTGAGGTGGATTTAGACTTTTCATAATGGTTAGAAGGAGTTTTCACTTCACGACTACTAGCCAAATTTTGGTAATCACGAAGGTCTGTACACAACTATGTGAAGGAAGGAAATCTTAGCATCTCAAGCTTAGCTTGGATTTTATCTTGCAAATTGGAAATAAACATTATTTGAAGGTCGACATCAAGAATCTTAATGTTTATTTGTGAATAAAGCATTTGGTATCATGCTATGAAATCAGTGAGCTTTTCATCATCCTTTTACTTACATGTCATCAAATCAGCTAAGGTCATCTTGGGACCCATGTGAATTTGGAAGTGGTTGTAAAAAGCATCAATAAGTTCATTGAATGGACCAATTGAATTATTTAGTAGGGAGAAAAACCACTCTAAAGCAACATCTTTCAAGGATCTAGGGATTAACTTATCCAAGAGTTTATCTTGTAAAATGATGTCACTACATAAGGCTTTGTAAGCAGAAACATGGCTAACATGATCTCCTTTCCCACCATATTTCTCAAACCTAGGAACCTCTATACCTTGTGTCATTTGTGTTCCCAATATCTCTATGGATAATGGATTGATTTTGATGTATTGTGAAGGTTGGCCATTATTGTTTTGGTTTAGTGTGGCAATTAGTTGTTGGAGGGATGAGATGTTTTGCAAAAGTGTGTTAAGGATTGGATCATTTTTGGTATTGTGAGATAAAAGTGAATAAGGTCAAGTAGTGTATGTATGTGAAGGGAAAGTTAATTGTAGATTTGTGAGGGGGGATGGTTGAGGAGATATGAGATTTGAATTCACAAAGCTAGAAGGATTCCCAATGGAAATACCTAAGGAAGTGTTGAAATTTCTAGTAGGTTCAATGATTGTGGTAACATGAGTACTAGTGTATGTAGTAATAGAGGTAAGGGTTGTGGAAGGAGGAATTGAATTTCCACCTTGGCATTAAGTATACCCAAAACATTGAGCACAACTAGTCATGGTATGGATGTTCTAATGAACAATATGAGCTAGACATTGCACAATCTCTATTCCATGTTCATTTTCAAGCATTTTGTTCACATTATCTAAAGCAGGAATGGCACTACTAGAAATGTTTTCAGAAGTCACAAAGTTTTGCAATTTTTCTATTTCTTCATCTATCCTTCTTATGTTCTCTTGCATGACATTATCAACCATTGTTTCAACATCATGCACATTAGTTGTGGTTAGGGAAGTCATTGGAAATGAACTGTGAAGAGTATGATCCATAGAGGGTTGATTAATATCAACACTATTAGTGAAAGAGTTGGAGAACCCAACATCCACAACGAATGGTGTATCATGGGATGACATGAGTCTCGAACTATGTCTCACAACAATATTGCTAATAGGATACCAAGTTGTGAAGCTCATACAAGTTTCACAAACTCAATGTATACCAAAAATGGAAATAAGGTGAAATGAAATGAAACTTAACCTATAATGTAAAGTGCAATGCAAATATGTAAATGCAATTTTCAGATTTCAAACAAGATAATTTTCTTATTATGCTATGTAAAAAATTGAAAATGATGTCTTGGAAATAAAATTTTGAATTCACAAAATGTACTAAATTTATCAAATGAAGCTTAATATGATCAATTGCAAGTAATAAAAATTCTACAAACTAAAACAAAAAACTGAAAACAACAAAGTAGAATGCAAAAATAAATGTTTTAATGCCCAAAAATTTAGAAAACAACCCTTACTAGGGACTCATTCTCCCAGGGGAAAATGGGTCCTAGCTTAGGGTTTTTAAAAGTGTTTTTACATATTTCTAAGTTGATCCTAGTGGTTTCTAGATTCTGGTTTCTTACAGTGAGTTATAGTTTCAGATTTTTGTGAAGTTAAGTTTGAATGCAAATGTAAAATATGACTAAATGAGCAACTTAGGAGAGCTAATTTGATGTGTAATTTTGATTCAATTTTCAAATGTAAATGATTTACAAAATAACTAATTTTTTGTATTTTTCAGATTTTAAGAGATGCAAAAATGCAATCATAATACCTTGAGTGAGATGCAAACTAATGCAAGTTAAGCAACCCAAATGAGATTAAATTCAATGCAATGAAATACAAATGAATGAAAGATCTAGATCTAGGGTGAAATTGACTCCAAAATTAAAAAAAAATGCAATGATCAAAAGTCGGGTTCATCAAAATGAAATGAAGAAAAATAGGGGGAATGGTGGATTAAATGGATTGTTGAACTAATTGGGGACCTATTTCTCCACTATTTTATTAGGAAATGAGATCCACACAATGAAAGGATTATCAACCCTTAGGTGAGTCAAGTCAAAGTGTGAACCTACTGATTTCCTTTTTTTGCAAGGATGGGGGTCCCAATTAAACAACACTTTGGGGAGAAAGATTAAAAATAGAAAATAAAACCCAAAATGCAATCTACAACTTGGATCTTAAATATGATTAAACTCAAAATAAGGAGAACCAAAAATCAGATCACGGATTAGAGAAGGGTAAGATGATGTGTACCACTCACCAAAAGTCAATTTATAAAGCTGATCTGGGACTCATTTGCCCAGGGATGAATGGGTCTAGAGTTAGTGTTTTCCTGCGACATTTGGGAGCCTCTGCTACAAATATGAATATCTTAATTTTCCAAAGTTCCAGGTTTGGAAAGCCGGAAATAAATTCTGCAAGTGAGTTTCCATGAGATGACAACTTTTATGACACCTTCAATTTTTCTCTTCAATAGATCTTCAAGATTTCTTCCAACTAAATCTACAAACACAAATCAAGAGGGAAAAACTTTTTTTTTGGTGAATGGGGGTTTTCCTTCGTCAAACCTCATTTTGGTAATCAAACCTTGAAATAAAATAAAATATCATGAAAAGAATGATGAATGAACGACTCAATGTCACAACTCACCAAACCCTTGTATAAACCTTGGAATGCAAATCTACAACTTGCATGAAATGGCTTCAATGGATGTGGATCTTGAACCTTGAAACTTGATTTGAACAATACTTTGAATACTTGAATGGATCATGAAACCCACATCACCATATTAGCTCCAATAACATGCATGATGCAAGAAGACTTTGATATGGTAATTAGATCTTGATTTGTGCAATAAATCTTCAATAAATTTTCTCTTGAATTCCTTGAAATGCTCTTGAACTTGCTAGGATCTTGAATTGCTTTTCTAGATTGCTTAGATGAAACTTAGTGAAATGATCTTATATTTATAGATATGTATCCTCAATTTCCCAAAATTCAAATATCAGAAGATGACATTTGAATATAGATTTCAATATGTTAAAATACCACCAAAAACATAATTTAAATTTAGGTCCTGGGTTTAAGGGAGGACCCATTCACCCATGGGTGAATGGGTTCTAGGTCCCTAACCCTAGGACACACATTGCTCAATGAGAAGTGTTATGTTAAGGCATTAATGAATGTCAGGTTTCCTCTTTAGAAAATGCAATTAAATAGGCTTGGATTTGAATTAAAGGGGCCAATTAAAGAAAATTAAGACAAATTAATTAAAGGAGCCCTAAATAAGTGTGAAAGTGTAAATATATAGATTTTACAACATCAAATTAAGTCATTATTAAGTTCATTTTAATTAATAGGGCCCTAAACTTAATGTGAATATGTAAAATACATATTACAACACTAAATTAAAGCATAATTAAGTCCAAATTAATTATCAAAATGTAAGGGGATACATTTTTCTACACTACACAAAGGAATACAAAAATTCACTCATTGAAAATGATATATCTTGACGTTATTTATATATGTTATTTAATAAGATGGATATTTAAATTTTAACGTAAAATATTAAATTTTTATGTTTGAAATTTTAATTTACCTATTTTATAGCTTAATTTATATAAGATAGTACGTATGGAAGGAAGGTAAAATATATTCCTAAGAAAAAAGGTAAAATAATAGTTCATCTCATTTTTCCTAAAAATCTCCCCCATAACACAAAAAATTTCAGCCAATTATATTGACAAGAAATAATTCTATAAATTCATAAGTTAAGTATTTTACATGTTCACTTTAAAAAGTTAAATTTTATTTGAAAGGGATCAAAAAAAAAAATTAATTGGTTCAAAAATAACTTATTAATAACTAATTAATCAAGAAAAAAATGGATTGCAATACTAATAAAATATAGTTCTATTTTTCATTTCAATCTTATCTTCTTTTCTTTTCTTTGTTTTTAAAATAAAAACCCTAGTTTTAAATTCTAAAATTATTTTAAAAATAAAAATAGAGAATGATGGTTGATATTAATTTCATAGTCTTGCATCCTTCTCCTCAATTCTCAACCATTTGTTTCAAAAAGAAGAAGAGGGAACAACATAGTTATTTATAAGACTTAAAATTAAAATATGCTTATAGAAGATTGAATAATAAAATATAAATAGACATTAGTCCTCTAGTGGATGGCTTGTGACCAAAAACAACCCCAAACCCTCGCTTTCCATCAACGATAGAATGATGGATAGAGGAAGTACTATAGAGTGTGGTATACTTGGAATTAGAGAAGTAGCAAATCGAATCAAAAGAAAGGTAATCATAATACACAAAATGGGTGGGAAGTGCAAAAATGCACAATTATGATGATCCATTCCACAAAGGCTGGTTAGATAGAAATAATGGAGAAGGACATGTGTCATGTCCCCAAAATAGTGACATTAAAGATAAAATATATTAAGAATGTTAAATTATAATTGTCAAAGACAATATTATAATTATAATCATTATATTGTAAATATTAAAATATAAACAGTTTAATATTATCACTATACTATAATAAAATTTGAAATATATAAAATTAATATAAAACTAAAACATACAATAATACTATAATTATCAAATATAAAATTATAAATAATATTCTAGTCGACCAACTCACCTCATTATTACGGACAAATAATATTAGCATCTATCGCTCAAGGCTAAGGCATTTGAATATATGCAAGAAGTCCATTGTTTCCATTATCGGGTCCTGCATCTGAAGGAATGTTTAAATTAAAGAAAGGCAATTAATATTTGGTCATTGTTCTCCATTGCAAAGCACCACTAGGAATTCATCGTGTTATCCTTGAATAAACCCTGTTGTTAATCCCTGTTGGTGGAGACTACGTGGAAGACCACAAATTCCGAATTCACGGGAATTTTCACGTATATGCTAGTTAGAGGAATCGCGGGATTCCCAGAGGCCATCACTAATAGAATAGAAGGTACTTGATTAGGAGCAAACTTTGGATCGTGCAGTAAATCACTTTTGGAATAGATACATGAATAGGTTATAAGCAGATCTGTACAAGGGAACATCATATGAGTTTGAGCAGACATTGAAGAGATATAATTAAAGGAAAATATGTGTGTATCATGCATGGGCAGATTTATATAAGTTGCAGCATCTAAAATCAGAATTTATATGAGAGAAATTAAATGAATGTTTTCTGAGTTTAAGGAGCAGATGTAGGAGAGGTAAAAGAGGCAGAAAAGGCAGTGTCAGGAGATATGTATAGAAACCAATAAATGAATATTATGAATCGATGGAATAAGAAGAAAGATATATATACTAAATAATAAATAAAGGATTATTCTGATTTATCCTCTGAAACATATTTAGAATTTAGAAATAAGACAGGTCTGAGTCAACATACTGACGATCTAAACGAGGACTCATCTTCCCTAAAGCACCTGATTGGTAAAACCATAACCCTAAGTACACCTATCTTGTGATTCTAGGGTAATATTTAGGGTTTTTGAAAAATGGGACATTACACCATGACATACCTAGGAGATTGTGGAAATCACATCCATGGTCCTAGCAATCTTACTGTAATGTGTCACCACACTAGTGAAAGTGGATAGCTAAGGGAAAGCAATTAGTAACAAGTGCAAACAAAATACCTATCAACCCAAAACCACTAGGATGATGTATTTCATTTTTTTTCTGAAGAAAGATAAAATAAACAACACCATCACTAACATAAATATCTTTTTTCGTCAAATAGAGAGGAGACCGGTTGACCCTAAGTAAATTAAGACACAAGTGCCACATTCACTGGAGTAAAGATGTGAATTTGGAAACACTTCCAAATGGATTGTTTTCTACTAGAATGCCTCTTTGGAATCATCAAAAGAAATATCCTAAATGTTGGAAAATACATGATTGGGGAATTTGGATTGTTTAGCCAAGATTGGGAATCGAAATTCAACCCTTCGAAGAAAGAGATACCATAACTCCATGTATGGATCAGATTATTTAATTTTTCATAAGAATACTAGGACTTGGAAACCTAAAAATAATTTGGGAAACAAATGGTGTCCTTTATTAAGGTGGACATAAACTTGGAAGACAAAGATTACAAAATATATGCTCATATTTATATTTGCACCAAACCCTTGTCACCCATACCAATAGAGGTGGAAATAATAACAAATTAGAAAATATTGAGATAAAAAATTGAAAAAGAAGATCAAACGAAAATTCTCTCTATGCCAATGAAAGGGTCATACTCGAGAGGAAAGCACACATATGGCAAGTGATCCATTTCCCAATGAGGAAGCATAAAAGAAAAGAAACAAGAGAACCAAAATGGACAAGACATATATGCACAAGGTGAACAATATAAGGGGTCTCATTGTAGTGCAATCAAGCAAGATATGCCCAAGATAATGGAGCCTTAAACCAACATAAAACCTAAAAGAAGGGAGCCTTGAGAATAATACTTTGGGGACAAGGAACAATGGCGAAAGAGAAACATTAAGATTGGATGAGGAGGAAAGGAGAATAGGGGAAAACTTATAAAATAACTAGAAAAACTTTCACCTATAGTTAAAGAGAGTGATAGAGAATTAATGAATCCATTGGCATTTGAAATGACATTTAAATTGTTTGGATGTAACAAGTTGCAACTGTGAACACTTATACAATGCCACAAAATAACTAGTGGAGGAAGTCATTTAGAGCATAAAACAAGAAGAAGAAAGTGAATTTAAGGAAGAAAAAGAGGATATTTTGGAAGAAAGAACCATGGAACAATATTCATCAAAGATAAAACAAACCAAAGTTGGGATAAAAAGGATTGAAGGGTAGGCATTCAAAGAAATCCAAACTAGAAATAACAAGTAATGGAAAGGGTTAAATGAAACTAATATCAGGGAAGAGAATCACCCTTCTTCAGTCATCATGAGGTCCCTAATGTGGTACATTAAGGGCTTCAATGCCCCTAACAAAAGGCGCATTATCAAGTTCCAAATTGACAATCAAGAATAGACTTGGTCTTGCTATAAGAAATAAACATAGTTCAAGAAGAGGCCAAGAAACTAATAACCAAATGGATACAATGGGGAGAAATATTTGAAGACACACATGAAACCTCACGAGGACAAGGAATAATTTGCAACTCAAATTGAATAATGGTAAAGAAGATGATGGAAAATCGAGCATGATAGGTAGTTAAAATATATATCCTAACAATAAAGGAGGACATATTTTTATCAATGCCAATCAAGCAATGAAATTTGCTAAGAAAAGAGAGGTATGAAACCAAATTATAGATATTATGCAAGAACTGAATCGGAAAATAATTATTATGGGATGAGACTTTAACACGAACCTTGACAACTTTGAAAAGAGGTGGGGTATAATGACCAACATAAGTATACGGTAAAAGAACAAAGTTGTGTCACACTTTCGACCAAATAAATAGTTCGAAGCAAAATATTTTTGGCCGGAAAAGTTTCAGCTAAATAAGTTTCAACCAAAACCACATGGCCTATACGTGGCACATAGGGTTTCAGCCGAATCCAAAAAATAGAACTTTTCCCTTTGCGGCTTTTAAATTGGCTTATTTTATGTGTGAGGTTTCTATAGAAAGGGTTTTGGCCGAAACACTTTCTATAGAAACCCTTTCTACCGAAACTGTCTATGTGGCATCCTAGTTGGCAACCAACTTAGATTTTTCAAAAAAATTAGAAACTTTCAACTTCAACTAAGTATTTCTTCAATTAGAATGATGTTTTTTTAAAAAGAAAAATACCCTTTTGTAGAGCTCCGAGTGGTGAATTTGAATAAGTAAATTTTTTAATATTTTGATTAGTTTCAATATATTTTATTTTTTAAAATAATGTAAATAGGTTGTTAAAGTTAAAAAAGACACTAATTAAAAATTAAAAAATAGTAAAACATATTAAAAAAAATTAAAAAATATATAGGGCACTAGAGGAGAGAGTCCCCTTCAAAAGGGTGTAATTTTTGTTTTTGAAAATGATTAAAAAATAGCCATAGTTGACGTCCCATGAAAACTGTCAAATTCTAACAAGTTTGACTTTAAAATGTTATTATGAGAAAAATATACATCAAAATATGATTTTTTTTCCACGCACTAGATATTGAAGTTACCTATTTGGAAAAAAAATTAGGAATAAATGAAGTTTTTTTCAGTTTGTTTCTTGATAGCCCATGAAGTCACTTTTTTTTAAAATTTCCAACATTCCAAAATCTGTTATTAAATTGATAAAAAAATAATGAAAACAATTTTTTTTTAATATGAAAAATTACAGGAATAAGCTTCATCAAAAGTTTTATATTTCATTAGTTTACATCATTTTGAAATTCAAAACATAAAGACCACTTAAATATGTGGTCGAAGTTTAGAATTTTTTTTGCTATTGGTCGATTCCTTTATAAAGTGTGACACAGGTTTGTGCTTTTACCCTACAAGCTGACTTTCAAAATTTATAAAAACAACCAACATCAAGGCATTGCTCAAAGGAATGTTATATTCACATGGACCAACAAAAGAAAGGGATTCATAGGTATTGCAAAAAAGCTATATAGATTCATGCTCATTGGTGAATGGGGAGATCTTCTAGTTACTTATGATGTAACTATCCTATCATTCACTGACTTAGATCACTTCTTGATGATGCTATAATTCTACTTAGATAAAACTCCATAAAGATTCCCTTTGAAATTTGAAAATATCTGGCTTAGAGATGGGAAAATTAAAGAAAATATGGAAGAGTGGTAGACAAGGACACTAAGAATAAAATAATCCAAATTGTTTGAAATATTCAAAAAGCTAAATTCTATCAAGATACAACTAAAGAATGGAGTAGGTTATAGTTCAAGAACATATTTGAAGAAAAACACCAAACTGAAGAAGAAATGGTTGATGTAAATGACAAGGTGATGAATAAAAGCATGGACGTGGAAAATTTTGATAAAGAAATAATTCTAATGGGGGAATATTTTGAAATTTTTGTCAGAGAAGAAATATTTTGGTGGTAAAAATCTAGAGAAAATCATCTTGGATAGAAACACAAAGTATTTCCACAACAGTACTAAGGAAAAGAGAAGAAAAAATAGGATATCTGAAATAATAAATTTGAAGGGTGTCAAAATCTAAACACAAGAATAGAATGGGAAGTAGGTAGCAAAATACTTTGAAGAACTTCTACATTGCAACCTTGAATGGCAAACAATGAGATAGAGGAGATTTTAGAATATATCAAAATAAATCAGTTAAGAACATAATGAAAAACTATATTGACCAATCATAAAACAAGAGAGGTGAACCTTGCCACCTTCCAAATTGATTCATACAAAGAACTTGGACTAGATGACTTCCCTACCAATTTTATCCAATATTTCTGGAACATTCTTTGAGAGGGGACCTCACCAAAGCTATAGAAAAATAAAGGAAGTGAACAATGATGATATGAGATCTGGATGATCTTTGACCCATCTCTCTATGAAACATATTATACAAGATTGTGACAAAATTAATGGCTAATGGGCTAAACAAAGTATTAGGTGAAATTATTTCAAAGGAAGAAAGTGGATTTACCCCAAGGAGATCAATTTTGGAAGGCATCATTATAACACAGGGCCATTCACACAATTAGGAAAGTGAAGGCAACAAGAAAGATAATTAAAATGGACATCAAGAAGGCCTATGACTTGATGGACAGACAATTCATTTTAAACATAATGGACAAATAATCTTAGTAGGGAATACATCCAATGGGTGAAAAGTTGTATTTTAGGTCCAAGATTTTAGTCTTAATCAATGGTAGTCCATAAGGTGTCTTTCTATCAACTCAAGGTATAAGACAAGGTGACCCACTCTTCCCATTTTTATTTTTCATCATGGCTAGAGCTTTAGGAAAAAGCATTAAGAGTGCACATATAAGAGGAGAATGAAAATGGATCAAGATTTCCCCTAGATTCGACCCAATAATCCACTAACAATTTGCAGACGTCACAATACTATTTGGAGTGGAAAATTGAAGACAGGAAAGGACAATCAAGAAAAAAATAGACATATATTATATGCCCTTAAGGTAAAAGATACATGAGAAAATTTGGATATATTCTTCTTTAACAAAAAACTAAGGAAATAAAGAGAAATAACCAAGATCCTGGGATTCAAAATAACTAATCTACCCAACAAATTCCTTGGCCTTCCACTCTTTGCAAGAGAAAATAGAGAAAAGTTGTGGGAACTACTAGTAAGCAAATTTGCACTTCCAAATTGGAAATATGGAAAGGTAAGTGACTCACATTAGTTGGGAGATAACAATATTGAAAATAATTATCTTCACATTACTAATTTACTCCATGTCGTGCTTGAGTTTACCAAGAAGGATAAGGTGAATGATAGAACAACGAATGAGGAAACTCTTTTGGAACGACAATAATGAGCAGAAGAAAACCCAAAAATTTGTGTGGGATAAGATACGTGGTCTAAAAGATTCAAGTTAGGTGGCCTTGCGACAATGATCGGTCATGAATTTGGCCCTTGTAGTGAAAATTGTTTAGAACATGTTTAGTAAGAATCAACAAAGATGGGCCAAAGTATTACACCAAAAGTACTTAGACTCTCTTGATCCAACTAGAATCATTATGGTAACTAATCCTCCAATTGGCTTCGTGCTATGAAACTTCATGATGGCTTGCAAGGACCTAATCAAAAGCTACCTAGCATCAAACATTAAAAATGGATGAAAGACATCATTTTGGAGGGATACTTGGGATGGACATGAGGCATTGGCCAATAACTAAAGTTTAAATGATATAAGATCAATATTGAAAAATGCTTGAGGAGACAACATTAGAGATTATATGTGAAGAGAGTTGAGATAGAGACAATCACTGAATTGAAATGGAGATCATTATGAGAAATAAATATTCTAGAGAATCAAAAGAGCACTACATAATATCTTATCTAATCTAAGAGATAATATAAAAAGAAGAGGACACTATTAAATAACGTGGAGCAAAATTAGGGAGCTACAATTTGAAGATAGTTTACAAATTGAAAGAAGCAACACTTAAAAAATAAGGTTGGCTGATCCACTTGATTTCGAGCATGTCTCCCCAAATTCGGGGTGTTTGTTGGGCTACTTTGCAAAAAAGACCCTCATTAGAGATAGATTAAGCGATATTAATTTTTGGGGCCCTCATAAACATGCTCTTTGTAAAAAAGAAGATGAAACAACATATCATATCCTCCTCTACTATGAAGTAGTAATATAATATTCAAAAAATTGATGAATAACTAGACCTTATAACAATGTTTAATATGTGACTTATCATGTATAAGAAGGTAGTCTTCTCTAGTATATAGAGAGTTGCACCTTCTATAATTATTTGATAATTATGGAAGGAATGGAATAGAGGAATATTTTAGGGAAAATAAATAAATAAACAAAACTTGGCCCTCAATATTAAAAAACTTATTTCAAAGACAATAAATTGTGCAACTAGAAATCAAAACTTGAAACATAGTCACTTCATAACTTGGTAATGGTAATTAATGAATAATTGGACCAAACTAGAAGCCTCTTGTTTATAGAAGTCAATAGATTGATCAAGCTCCTAACCCTCAAGCCATCACTCGATGAATCCCACTAATCAAGGATCAGTCAAAGTGAACTTCAATGGTGTCTCTCATAAAATCCAAGCTTATCAAAAGGATGATGTGTAATTAGGGATGAAGGAAAAATAATGGTTTATTTGAAAAGAAACTAACCCAAGGAACCAATAATGAAGCTAAGTTCCAAGAAACTCTATTAGAAATGACATTATGTAGGAAATATAGTTTTATTAAAGTCCACCTAGAAGGGGACTCACAAATTACAATCAATGTCATATAGAGAAAGGTACACCAAATTGGAAGCTTAAAATGTGGTTGGCACCTATATGGGAATTCCTCAATTAGACTAAAGACTTTTAGATTAAACACATATATGAAGGGCACAATATATTGAGAGGGGGGTGAATCATTATATTGAAAAACTCTTTAATTAAATATTAATTACCATTAGTGACTTTCCAAAAATTAACCTAAAAAAATGTTGAAGCAACAAGTATTAATTTTCTTAACTATTAAGCAACATAGATGTACACATTAACATAAGGAACACCAAATATACCTGGAAACCTAGAATGGGAAAAACCATGGTGAGAAGACTATTTGGAGCTTTTGTCCAAATCTAGCCTCACACAAATAATGAATCACTTACAATCAAGAAATATGCACCAACCTACTAGAGACACCAATCCCCAACACAAATATCTAAACACCAACTCAATAGGCAAGACACTAGTCCTACCAAATTATAAAAATATGATTTATGGATATTCAACACAAATAACATAACTTGTACTTGATTTGATCAACCTTTAGAAACTCTCCCTCACAACATATGATCTTATGATAATGACGCATAATGAATGTAATGTGTAGTGTAGAAAACTGTACGCTCTTGAAAGCGGTGCAATTTCACACTTAATTTGGACCTATTGTAGCACCTTTGCATTAAAAATCCCTTTAAGTCATCATTAATAGGCCCTTAAGACCCATTATTTCAGATCTCGAGGCCTATTTCAGCTAAAAACCCAACAAAAATCATCTAAAACATCAAAAATCTCGAAAACCCAACTCAAAAATCTAGGGTGGGACTCATTCGCCACCTTGGGCGAATGAGTCCTATTTGGGGATTTTTTAAGTTTTGAGTGGGAAAATCATATTTTTAATTCAAAATTTTGGTTTTTCTATAAGATAAGCAACATTTACAAGGTGTTGTACCCTTTACACAATGAGCCTCATGGGCCAAAAAAGATCAAATCCAAAAGCCAGAAACCACTAAGCAAAAAAAACCACAGACACAACAAACTAACTAGCAATCTCCCAATTCTGAGAGAGGAGGTTAACAACACCCTCCCCAACCCATTCAGGGCCTTCTTATCCATCTTGTCCTTAAGCACAACAGAGAGGGTGCTAGTCCCACAGTGGACCAACTTGACAGTGAACTGGGTCAAGCCACTAAAATTCTTCTCAAGCTTCACCATCTGCTCCAGTAGCACACAATGATCCTCCCCTTTATCCATAGTCTTCGCAATGTCAGCATGCTCCACATCTTGAGAGTCAAAGGACTGGGAAGTCGAGTTCTCATTAAGGATTTTGTTGAAATCAGAAAAATTGCTAGGCCCTTCAAAAAACCCTTCCTCTTCCTCAAACTCTTCCATATTCCTATTACCTTTTCTATCAAACCAAATTTTTGATTGTTGTCGGCCTTTGAGATTTGAATAACAGTAAATTAGGTGTTAATTCCTATATAAGCAAGTTTCTAAGTCATTTTCATCGTCTAAGAAAGCATTTTCAAGAGCAATCTCAAGAGACAAGCATCAAGAATCTTCAAGCATTCTTTCACAAGAGCATTCAGGTTTCCAAAGCAAGCAAAGTTGAAGTCTTGGAGCATCATTAAATTTTTTTTGAAGGTCTTTAAGCTCACTTTCATTCAATATCTAGCATTGTCAAGGGTTGATCATGGTTGTCTATGGTGAATCATGATGGATTCTAGGTTGGGGAGATGCAACTAGCCATCAAATTGATCCTAATGACTTGTTTCCTAAGTGATTCCATCCTCCATTGTCACTCTACATTCAACATAAGGAAGGTACAAGAATTATTAGTGCTCATTTGGGTGATTGGAGATCTCTCAAAGTGATACATTCATTGTCATATTTTGTTCATACATCTCATTCTTACACATTAGCATAGGGTTGCATCATGTTTCAGATTTCCTAGTCTTAGACACACTTAAGGCTAGGGTTTATGTTCACATTTACATTCAAGTTTCATTGTTTCTATCAAGGTTTAATTACCAAACTAGGGGTTTGACCAAAGAAAATCCCCCATAAGAAAATCAACTATATATTTTGTTTTGCAAGTATTTTCTTAGATTCGGATCCGAAAATTAGTTTGGAAGGGAAGGGCAGAGGTTGGAGCACAGGTATGAACTTTAAATTCTCAAAAAAGTGGAACAGGATTGATACACCAGAAGTGGCAAATGAGTCCCACTATAGGTGTTTTCCAAAATTGTTTGCATATTCATATACGCTTTGCCCTAAAATCGGTTCCTATGTAGAAATCTAGATCTAGGACTAATTTGTCAAGATTGGCGAATGAGTCCCAATAGGTTAAAAAGTCATATTTTCTAGCATTTTAGAGATTCAATCAATCATCTTCAGGTTATCATGTGCACACAATCCTTCCTATAGCTTTTTGTTTCATTTGCATCTTTAGATCATTTAGTAAGTCATTGCATCAAACTAGGTTTAAGCATTCCATCTTGCATTGCATTTTTCTTTCCAAGTTATTACTTGGTGAACCCCTCATTAGTTTACATCCAACCCCTAGGATAGCACTATTGCAAGATCTCTTTCTCCTTTGCATTGAGATCTCAAGGGTTTGTTCTTGAATGAGAGAGAGTGAGGATTGAAATTTTAGGTCCTAAATCCTAGAAAAGCACACAAAATTTCACCTTTCATTTTGGTGAACCTACATTTAGAACATCATAATTCTAATTTGGAGTGCATTATCATCCTAGATTTGGCTTGCATTAACATTGCATTAGGGTTTGCATTAGTTAATTGGGTATGTGCAGGATCATGATGGGCCAAAAAGTGGCAATATGATGGGTATGTGGTTGATGACTTTTTTTAACCCAAAATTGATGAAATGAAAAGATTTTTTAAAAGATATTCTCAGCTTTCCACCAATATAAATTATTCTTTACTTTGAATTTAATAATTAATTATTATTCATTTTCTATTCAAATTACGACTAAAGTCTCGATTGATAGACTGATTAAAAAACATCTATAGCTTTCAAAAGGTATCACATTTTTTGAATTCAAAACATGTCACGTTCTATGCTTCACATACTATAGGATTAAAAAAAGAAAAAATGAATTTCAAGTTCAAAGTTTTGACCAAGTTAAGGTGGCCAGACATACGAGTTTTTTATATTTTTTAAAAGTTGTAAGAAAAAAATAATAATTAATTATTTAGTTGGAAAAAAATTACAAAAAAATGTGTCACATTGGGACATGATTCCTCTACTTATATCTAAAATATTATCATTTTATTGTGGTTAGGGTGGTTAGACAGACCCCTAGTTCTTATTTTTTCCCTAAAATTTAAGTACTACTACATGGAAATTTCAAATTTTCACCAAATAGATTTCTTCTTTTTTTAAACAAACCTGGTAGTTTAGAAACTACATTCAATTTTCTACGGATTCTATTCTTACATATTTTTGAAATAATATAGATAACTTATCCAAATTTTTACGTCAAGTTGCCTAACTTTGATTTTTTTGATTTTTTTGCCACTTAACGACCTATTTTTTCCATGATGATTATGCACATACCCAATTGGCATTCTAGGGTTTCTAATTTTGCATTAGTGAAATTTCATATAGCTTACATTTTTGCATCTCATTTCATTGAAAATCAAACAAAATTTGCATTTGCACTTAGTATTCAGATCATACAACATAAAAAGCATAAAATTCAATTAATTTTTTTTGAAAATTCTCAAAAAATTCCCTACTGGGACTCATTCACCACCTTGGGTTAATCAGTCCCTGTGCACATTGTGCACTACTTTTTTCAGAATTTAAAACATTGCTTTTAGGATTCTATTTGCTGTTAAAATCATTTTGTTTCAGTTTGCATGGCTTTTGTTACATTAAGACCATTTGAATTAGCATAATTTACATTCATTGCAATTGTGGATAGAATTAGTTTCTTGCACTTTTCAATTTCAACATTATTTCATTCTTCAATTAGATTATATTACCTTTGCCATACATTAGAAAAAAAAACCAAAAACACCTATAAACTAATAAGCCACTTAGAGAAAGTATAGTTATTTGACTATGTCAAATGTCTCCTTCCAAGTTAACCTAACCCTCAAGCCTTTTAGTTGATAAATTTGACATGTTAGATGAATCCCTTGAGGATTTCATCTCACAAAGTTCATCCACTAACACTTGTTATGACAAAACAAAACCAAGAGAAGTTAACGTGATTCAACCTCAACTTATCATTTACTCACCTTCACATGAATCTCAACCTAAAAATAAGTTTGAATTTACCCTTTACCCACCTACGAATAATGTTTTACAGCAATCAAATAATAATACCATTGCTCATACATACAACACTCGAAACAATCTACAACCAAAGCAACCAACTCCAACAACCTTACCTTTGCCTAATCCCATTTTTCCTAGTGCTCCTCGTTTAACTTCGCATAGTGGAAAAGAGTATGATGTTGTTGAACAACTTAAAAATACTCCTGCAAAGTTATCCTTATGGAACTTAATTTAGAATTCACCTAATTATCACACCATGCTTCAAATAGCTTTACAAAAAGTAGCGGTTCGTCCTGGTACAAATGAAAACAATGTGGCAACTTTCATACAAGGAATGAATATTGTTAATGTAGACATTACCTTTCATCAACATGAGCTGCCTCCTTTGGAATTGAGAAAGAAAAATGACTCCTTCATGATAATAACCGAATACAATAAATTAGGAATAAAGATAACCCTTGTTGAAAATGATTCCACTCTTAATGTGTGTAGTATCACACTTATGGATAGACTTGGTGCGGATTAGTCAAAAATTCAACCTGATTCCTTGTCAATTCATGGATTTGATAACATAGGCAAACAACCATTGGGCATGATAACTTTACCTATTACAATTGGAAAAGCAACCTTGTAGACCCCTATTCATGTAATGCTTGATAATCTTTCATATAATCTTCTTTTAGGGCGACCTTGGATTCATGAAATGCATGCAATTCCTTCAACCCTTCATCGCATAATGAAGTATGTCTACAACAATAAGGTATGTCAAATTGAAATAGACCCCGAGCCTGAAAGTTATCTACAAGTTGAAAAAATAACAACCAGTCCTCTAAACACATTGATTCCAACATTGAACATCGAACCTATGGAAGAAGACAAACAAGAAACGAAAATAGTGTCAAAGTTATTAGACGATGATAGGGGTTCCTTGGAGTTTACACCTTCGTTTATGGGAGAATACATAATCACAAGAAAAGAGGATGATAAACAAAAGAAACCAATAGTCATGTCAATGCAAAACTCAAAAGAAAATTCACAAGCATCTACCTCATCTACCCTTGAAGAAGATACAAGCCACACGACAAACTTCGATGAGATAGATTATAAAAAACCACCAAACCCAAAAGAAATGGAAAGACTTTATGGGAGAGGTTATGAACTTATGAAGCAATTGGGTTATACTGGAAAAGGATGTGGAAAGAAAGAACAAGGCATTTGTGTTCCTATGGAACCTAACACACAAGAAACAAAAAATGGTTTTGGATATTGTCCTTCTAAGATAACACAAGCAACTAAAAGACCTTCGTTAAACATCAACACCATTATGTGTAAACCTAAAATCAATCCACCTTGAAATATTCTAAATTGCTTGATATGAATTCCAAACCATCATGGGAATACATTGAAGATCATGAATCCTTAAAGAAAATGCTAGGAGTTTTTGACAAACCATCTACTCCTCCTCAAAAGGAAAAGGTTACATGTGCTATGATTAGCACCAAACAAAAAGATGCAGAAAAAGAAAGTAATGAGACATAGATGAGTAAAGAAGAATACAACCCTAGATTTCCAAAGCCAAATGCACTTCGTTTGGGAGATACAATTGAAATACCAATGGATATCAATGATATGGAGAAAATAATTAAGATAGCAAGGTGCCTTGATGATGAAGAACAAGAAGATCACACAATTTTTCTCCATGACTTTCCCAAAAATTTTGCTTGGAAATATTCAAATATGTTGAGATTCGATGCTAAGATTGTAACACACAATATAGTCCTTGTTGAAAATGCTAAACTGGTTAGAAAAAAGATACGAAAGATGAATCCTAAGCTATCATTGCTAGTTAAAGGAGAGATTGAAAAACTCCTTGAGGTTGGTTTCATAAGACCTATAGATTATTCTCCTTAGATTTCAATCATTCTTGCAGTCGCAAAACCTGACAACCGTATTAAGATGTGTACATTTTTTTGGGATTTTAATAAAGAATCTTTAAAAGATGACTTTCCCCTTCCTAATATTGACATGATAGTAGATTCGACTGTGGGATATTCTTTGTTGTCTTTCATGGATGTATTTTTTGGGTACAATCAAATCTTTATCAACCCTCAAGATCAATACAATATAACATTTACAATTGTTTGGGGAACATTTTGTTGGTTCATGATGCCTTTTGGATTGAAGAATGTGGGTGCAACATATCAATGAGCTATGACATTAATATTTCATGATTATGCATACATAAGATTTTGGAAGACTATGTTGATGATATTCTAGCCAAATATTTAACAAGACAAGACAATGTAAAATTCCTTCAAAAAAATTTTGAGCGAATGTGAAAATACAACATGAGATTGAATCCGAAAAAGTGTCTTTGGTGTAGATAATGGAAAACTCCTAGGGTTTATCGTATCTCACAGAGGCATCAAGGTGGACACAAAGAAAATTGAAGCTATAGTTAACATGCCACCTCCTGGAAACATCTCTCAATTGTGCACCTTACAAGGAAGAATTCAAGCTATCTATCATTTTGTAGCATCTTTAGTCGATTGAACATTACCATTTACACATCTCCTCAAGAAGGATGTGCACTTTGACTGGAACAAGGACTGTAAATAGGCTTTTGAGAGTTTGAAGGATTATCTTGCAACTCCATCTATTTTACAACCCGCTATGCAAAAAAAACCGTTCATCCTTTACACAGCAGAATCAACCCATGCTCTCGTAGCATTGTTGGCTCAACAAGACAAAAACGATAAAGAGCATCTTGTTTATTACATTAGTCGAACTTTGATTGATTATGAGAAAGGATATAAAACAATAGAAAAATAATATTTGGCTCTTGTATTCACTACAAGTAAACTAAGACATTACTTACTGAGTGTTGAAATACATGTGATTATGAAATTTTATCCTCTAAAACATCTTTTTAGTAAAATGGATTTATCAGGATGCTTGGATAAATGGGTTATGTTGTTAACAGATTTTGACCTTAAGTTTGTTTCACAAAAATCAATTAAAGGACAAGCCTTAATCGACCATTTAGCAGACACTCCCTCACCCCTAGCATTACCTAATGTAGAAACGTTCCTTCATGAGAATGTGTGGACTATTCAGAAAGATGAAGAAATATGGGAATTATACTTTGATGGATCTAAGTGTACAACAGGCTTCGACATCGGGGTTATAATCATCCCGCCCATAGGAAATCCTATTCCCTCGTCATATCACTTAAACTTCCTATGCACCAACAACACAGCGGAATATGAAGCATTAATTACAGGTTTATAGGCTATTTTAGCTTTGAGAGTTTAAAAAATTAAGATATTTGGTGATTCACAATTAGTCATTAAGCAAATAAAAGGAACATATCAAGCAAAGCATGAAAAATTAGCAAAATACAAGGATCTCACAATGAATTTGTTAGAAAAAATTGAAACATTTACAATTAACATCCCATGAAAGGATAATCGACATGCAGATGCAGTGACAAGTGTAGCTTCTCTTATATCACCTCAAGATCCTTCAAAATATTTCACATTTATTGTCCATCCAATTATTAAACCATTAGTCGAATCTAAAGTCAGAGAATTATTAACAACTATGGAAGGCTCTAGTGAATGGCATACCCTAATATTTAAATATTTAAAAGAAGGTACCTTTCTTGAACCAACAACTAAAAATACTCGAGATCGTCTTAGCAAACTTGCAACTAAGTATATAATTCTCACTGATGTGTTATACTGAAGATCCTTTAACGACCTTTTACTTAGATGTCTGAGAGAATCCAAAATCCACATAGCACTTGAAGAAGCTCATGCAGGTGCCTGTGGAGGTCATTTTGGAGGAAGATCATTAGTTCAAAAACTCATTCACATGGGATACTACTAGAGACATATGGAAAAATATTGTTTCAAGTATGTTAAGAGATGTCACAAATGTTAGGAACATAGCAATTTGATTCATGTCCTGCTTCCAAGCTTTGGGCCCAAATTACTATTTGGTCGTCCTCAGTGTGGGGACTGGATCTGATTGGAAAAATCTCACCACCTTCCTCTACTAGAAATACTTTTATAATTACTGCAATAGATTATTTCACAAAATGGGTAGAATTTGTTCCTCTTTGATCAACAATTGTCGATGTGATATGTCGTTTCATATTGGAACACATTATTGCTCGCATTGGACTTCCTTCAACATTAGTTTCTAATAATGGTACACCATTTAAGAATAATGATGTGAAGAAGTTCCTAGAAACATTTAACATCCAACATCACTTTTCAACACCTTACTACCCACAGTCTAATGGTCAAGATAAATCAACTAATAAGACCCTAGAGAAAATTCTAAGGTAGACAATAAACAAGCACAATAAGGATTGGCACACACAGTTGACGTATGCATTATGGGCTTACCATACTAGTATCAAAAAATCCACCGGGACTACTCCCTATAACCTTGTCTATGGTGTCGAGGCGATTATGCCCTTGGAGTTAGAAATTCCCACATTAAGGATTGTTCTTCAAGGACTTATTGATGACAACACTTATAAATATCAATGATTGCATACACTTGAGATGCTTGATGAACAACGCATTAATGCTCTTGAACATCTCCAAGCTTATGCTAGAAAATTGCAACGTAGTTATAGCAATCATGTCATCCCTCGTGTATTCAACAAGGGTGATCTGGTGTTATGTGAGAATCAACATAATGTTAATGCCAACCCGACTAAAAAAGGAAAATTCAGTCCCAATTGGTTAGGACCTTATATAATTAGTGAAAGAACCTATTAATGTCACACATCTGCACAAGTATTATGTCTAATAGACTTGAATAGTGTGAATTAAAAAGCAATGATGTTAGATTTAGTAGATAGCGTTATATGTCCTCTCACATTGCTTCATTCTTGACAAATAATTATTTGTGTCTTGACTATTAAAGTGATAATTTAATTCATTTTTAAATGATTATTTTAGGTTTCCTGCTATTCAAGTTCATCTTTTATGTTGTGTTAGGTTAGATCCTTACATGCATTTAATCTAACATTAGAGAAACTAGAATAAGTTTTAATTTTTGGAGTGCAGTTAACACTGAGAGGGGGGGTGAATTAGTGTTAACGAACAAACTAAATTTTTTACTTTTTAAATAATGATTAGATCATGAATGAACTTATGCTGAAAAATTAAATGAACAGATAATGAACAAACACATTAAAAGATTGACACAGATTTTGTCTTGAGTGGAAACCCTCTCAAGGAATAAAACCACTCGAACTTGGCCTCACTTGCCTTATCTAAAAAAATATTCTTTGTACAAAGCCTCATTGGCTGATTTGTCTCACTAACAATGGTGCTATCTCACTGATAGTCTTGTGAAAATGTACAAATGTGAAGCAATTTAAATACAAAATCGATCTTTGTTTCCCTAATCACATACTTTGTTCTATCATGACTTCAGAATCAAAGTTACAATGTTCCAGATCACAAACCAATATATATATATATATATATATATATATATATATATAGTCTTTTCTGAAAGATATAATCTGTGTTTATCAAAATCTCTCCTCATCATCAAAATGAGCACAATAAGAAATGTTATATGTTCTCTATTTTTCAAAAATAGAATTAGGTAAAGGCCTTTTGAAGAAACTGTATCAACAACTTCCATGAGAAACCGAATCTAAAACTTCCCTTTCTAGTTGCAAAAACACATCTTCTTATACAAGTCGTCAACTATAATCCATCAGTAAACAATCTTGTCAAGAAAACATTAAGAGCAACCAGTATATTACTGTCACATAATTTGTAGAGCCGACAAACCATAATAATTTCACAAACAATGATAGGGTTTTCTAATCAAAAGAAAAACATTTGATATTTTACAAGATAAAAACCCCTATTCTTAACGACAGACTTGAAGCGGGGTTTTTAACAAAAGAAACATTTTTGCATTTAAAAAACAAACCCTTAATTCTCAACAACAGGCCCGACCAAGATTTGTATTTGAATCTTCTTAACAACCAAAATAAAACATGTATTTATAGAAGATAATGATGAATGAGTTCTTTATAACTTGACATAAAGATTTGCATGGGTTATTGAAACAGAATGTTAACCACACAGAACCATTACTAAGATATGCATGGGTTACTATTAACAATCGTCTTAACCCAGAAAACACACGAGCCCAGATAAACTCAAAGATCTCGATTCAACTAAACAACATAGATCAGCACTCGAGTTATTATAGACACAAAGAAGCAAAATAAAGAATACACCTGATATCGACACAACCAGAACATCTCCATTGTTGCTCTCTATTGTTATTCCTTGTTCCAACGAAGACCAGCATCCAAAAACTGTAACAGATTTTCC
This sequence comes from Sequoia sempervirens, assembly GCA_007258455.2. NCBI lineage: Eukaryota > Viridiplantae > Streptophyta > Pinopsida > Cupressales > Cupressaceae > Sequoia > Sequoia sempervirens. Next base: position 301,904 of record VDFB02356973.1, read on the forward strand.
TTATCAACGACGCCATGATTAGGGTAATAAACCCTAATGGTTATAATGAAGCAAACATTGATATCCATTCAAGTCTTCAAAGACTTTTTCAAACCGAACATAATGATTTTCAAATCCGAGCATTTTGTTGGGAAAGAATTCCCAATAAATTCAAACAAAAATAATGATCACCGACAGCCCTTTTCAATCTTCTCAAAAATAAGTCTTTGAATAAAACAATTTGCCACTCTTTTCATTTTAAGGATTTCTCCATGATGATGATGCTTTGTATATAATGTGTCAATATGCCCCCTCGTTGAAACAAACTTTTCCATCCACATCAATTTCAAAAACAATTTGGAGAACAATATTACCTTATGAAAAATATAGCAATGCCCCCTTTTAGAATATAGCCTTTATCACTGCACTTTACCAAAGATGTCAACAGATACAGAAATGTACTTTACAATACCAAACCAATCATAGACCAAATTGGCTATATCACCATGGAATTATACCAAACGCAGATGAAAATGCTAAAAGAATTAGTATGGATATATAAACTCATGCAAAATTGAAGGATATCACCATGTGCATAACCTGTAACTTCAACCTTAGTGTATTGACATTAATGCCAAATGATACCGAGGGACAACAAACTCCCCCTTTGGCATTGATTTCAAACACAAAGGGTTATAAATAAGAACATAGCTATAATATACCTGTTCTGAACATGATGACTGCATGAAGTACATACCCATCCATCATGTCACATATCAAAGAAACAACAAATACAATTGAAGACTAAATAAACAAATCAAATCACCATAAATACTGCATATCACTGTGCAACATAGCACTATCAAGTGCAAGCTGAACTCTACATGGCATCACGGGTTGAACTGTAAATAGCATGAAATTTGAACAAGCCAACAAAAAGAAACCATCAACATTCCAAAGAACCAAATCACTTCTACCAAACTCTCCCCTTTTTTTGACACAATGCCAAGGACAGAAAATTGAGCCAAACATAAAATAAACTCTGAAATGCCAAACAAATATTGAGGGACAAAGAAAGATGCATGAAGTGCTCCCCCTATTTCCATGAACAAAAAAAATAACAAGGAAGAGAACTGATAGAGACAACTCCAAGCTTGTCTCTGAGAGTCTCAAACTGAAATTTAGGAAGGGGTTTAGAAAATATATCAGCTACCTAATCATTGGATGCCACAAAATCTAGTATAACTTCATTTTCCAACACCTTTTCATGTAGAAAATGATACCTTATATCAATATGTTTAGTTCTAGAATGTTGTATAGGATTTTTGGAGATATTAATAGTACTTGTATTATCACATAAAATGTGAAAAGGTCTAACAACATCAACCTATATGTCCTTCAAGGTCTGAACCATCCAAAGAACCTGCGTACAACAAGTAGCAGCCGCTATATATTTAGCCTCAATAGTGGACAAGGATACTAAATCCTCCTTCTTGCTATGCCAGGCTACTAATCTACCTCCAAGATAGAAAGCACCACCTCAAGTGCTTTTCTCATCAATATTTCCATCCCATTCAGCATCAGTGTAAGCAACCAAAGTGAAATCACCATGCTTAGGGTACCACAAGCCAAAATCTATTGTGCCAGCAACATACTTCAAAATTCTTTTTACATCATTCAAATGTGACATTTTAGGTGCAGATTGAAATCGTGAAACCAAGCATGCAACATGCATAATATTAGGCCTTGTGGAAACTAGATATAAAAGACTACCAATCATGGATCTATACAGAGTATGATCCACAGTAGGCTGATTCCTTTGAATGTTTACAGCTAGTTTCCATAGGAGTCCCAATTGGTTTACAGTCAATCATCTGAATTTTTTTCAACATATCTTTAGCATATTTTGTTTGTGAGATAAATATCCCTTTATCAAGTTGACTAACTTGAAGACCCAAAAAGAAAGAAAGTTCACCAATCATTGACATTTCAAATTTAGACTTCATGATTGCTAGAAATTCAGAGCACAAAGCATCATTATTACTGCCAAATATAATATCATCAACATAAACAACAATTATAATACTATCATTTTTCACTTTGAAGTATAAATTGTTGTCTATTGCACCTTTTGAGAACCCCTGTTCACGTAAATAAGTATCTAATTTTGAATACCAGGCTCTAGGAACTTGTTTTAAACCGTAGAGGGTTTTTTTAAGCCTATATACATAAAGTTCTTTTCCTACAACAACAAAGCCTTCAGGTTGTTCCATATAAACTTCTTCTGACAAGTCACCATTGAGAAAAGCAGTTTTAACATCCATTTGATACACTTTAAAACCTTTATACACAGAATAAGCCAGAAACATTCTAATTGCTTCTAATCTAGCTACAGGAGCAAAAGTTTCATCAAAATCCAGACCTTCAATTTGAGAGTAGCCTTTGCAAACTAATCTAGCTTTGTTTCTGACTATGTTCCCTTGTTCATCCAACTTATTCCTAAAGACACATTTTGCACCAATGACATTTTTGTTTTCAGGTCTAGGAACTAGTTCCCAAGTTTTATTTTCCTTAATTTGTGAAAGTTCTTCATGCATAGCCTTAACCCAAAAACTATCACTACTAGCCTCAGAATATGTCTTCGGCTCTATTTCTGAAATCAAAGATAAATAAACTTGTTCACCATTATCTTTTGTACCTAAAAGACGCCTTCTAGTTTGAACTCCTTTTACACAATAATCTGATCAGAAGGATGCTTCTTTTTCATTAGGCTAGAAGACAACTGAGAGGAAGGTTCAGCAATATTATCAAGCACATTTTGTTCAGTTGATTGCTCAGGCTCTGCTAAACTTGAAGGTTCATTTTGATCTTGCAGATTTGTATTAGGTGTCTGCACAATAAAATCATCATCATCATCAAGTTTCTTTTGTTGTTCACAATTTTGTAAGGTTTCATCAACCTAAACATTGGCACTTTCTACAACTTTTCTTAATCTTTTTTTGTAACATTTATATGCTTTACTGTGTGTAGAATATCCCAAAAATATACCCTCATCACACCTTGATTCAAAACTTCCAATGCTATCAGTATCTTTCTTAATACAACACTTGCTACCAAAAATTTTGAAATATCCTACATTAGCAGTCCTACCATACCATAATTCATATGGTGTATGTTGTGTTTTAGTTCTTATCTGTACTCAATTCAGAATGTAAACAACTGTATGCACTGCTTCTTTCCAGTATGTGTTTGACAGAGCTGCATCATGCAACATAGCTCTTGCCATTTCCTTCACTATTCGATTTTTGCGTTCTGCAACACCATTTTGCTATGGTGTCCTAGAGGTTGAATATTGCCTCTTTATTCCATGATCTTCACAATAATCATCAAACTATTGTGAGGTAAATTCACCTCTTCTATCTGACCTAAGACATTTGATTTTCAGATCAGATTCATTTTCAACTAACTTTCTGAAAACTTTAAATTTATGAAAACTTTCTCCCTTATGTACCAAAAATGTTACCTAAGTCATATGAGTATAGTCATCTATAAAAAGCATGAAATACCTCTCATTATTCAAGGACTTAGTCCTTGTTGGTCCACATAGATCAGTGTGAACAAGCTGCAGAGGTCTGGTTGATGTGTATTCTTTAGTTTTGAAACTTGCTCTAGTGTGTTTTCCTTCCTGACATTCTTTGCAAATTTGATTATCTGGTTTAGATATTATAGGCATGTTTCTAACATTTTTATTTTTACTTATCTTTACCAGATTGTCATAGTTAATATGACCAAATCTTCTATGCTATAACTTAGACTCATGAAGCAAACATTACTTTCTTGCTTATTATTTGAGCTCTCTTGAAGGTAATACACATTACCATTTTTTTTGTAACCTGTTGCTACTGTTTTACCAGATTTCCTTTGAATTTCACACCCTAAGTCAAAGAACTTTATTTCAAAGCCATTGTCACAAATTTGGCTTACACTCAGAGATTGTGAGTTAGCCCTTCCACATAATAAACATCATTGAAAAGGATTTCATTTTAAATCAAAATAGTACCTTTGCCCACTATAGGAATACAGTGATCATTCCCAAACTTAATAAAGCCACCAGAATAGTCTTCATGGTCTATAAACTTATTTCTCTCACCAATCATATGATGAGAGCAGCCACTATCGAGAACCCAAAAATTTCTCTTAACAAAATGAAAAGTTGTCTCAACTATCAAAGCTTTAACATCTTTAGGCCTCCAAACAAATTTGGTTCTATTAGCTTTGTTTGACTGCACTCTTAAACCAGATTTACAAAATGTTGCTATATGACCTACTTCTTTGCATTTATAACATTGAAGATTAACAAGAAATTTATAGAGATTTCCATTAACAATGTTATAACTTCTCTTAGACAAAACCTTGCAAATGCTAGCCTTATGACCAAATTGTTTGCAATTGAAACAATAACCATTGAAACTAGAATTATCATTAGAAATCTTACATTTTCCTTTACCATCGTGATTTGAACATTCACCCTCATCAAGACAGGCAAGCTGATTTTTCAGCTTAACAACTTCTGCCTCCAAAGAGTAGCACCTATCCTCCTTATGTTTCAGTTTTTCTTGAGTTATCTCAACATTTTTTCTAGTTTCTTCTTCTTTAAGAGTCAAATCAGAAATAGTTTGTACATTTTCCTGATCTTTATCTTTTAAGATAACTGCTTCTTTTCTCAATTTCTTAATTTCTTTGAGAGAAGATTTCAATTATCCCTCAAGGTCAATTTCTGATTCAGAATTAGATTCATCTTCCTTTATAGGAACAACTTCAGCCATAGATAAGATTTCTTCAGTTTCATCACAAGATTCAACTGATTCACTATCAATTACAACAGCATAAAGGTTTTTCTTCTTTTTAAAAGTATTTTTCTTTTTAAAATTAGATTGCTTCTTCTTTGAAAATCTTGTATTGCTTTCATCATCACTTTCAAGATCTTTATTAGGACAATTTGCAGCATAGTGCCCTATCTTTACACAATTAAAACATTTAAAGGGTAATTACCCCTTATACTTGCCTAAGCCTCTTTTTAGTTTACTTACAAAAGAGGATTTTGTTTCATCTAAAACATCAGACTCAACTTTAAAGGCAAATTCCTTACTAACAGAGTTATGTTCATTCAATCTCATCTCATAAGCAGTTAAGAAACCATGGAGATCATCAAGAGTTACCTTATTAATGTCTCTTTTTTCAACTGTTGCAATCTTTGGATCAAATTTAGTGCGTAAAGATCTCAAAACTTTTTGAACAACAAGCTTTTCAGGAAGGTTTCTCCAAACCCTCTAATTGCATTTACACTTTCTTAAATCTTCAAGAAAAAATCAGCAATCTTTTCATCGTCACCCATTTTTAGACTATCAAATTTAAATCTATAGTTCTGAAGTTTTGCTTCTTTAACTTTCTCATCACCTTCATAGATAGTGGACAATTTATCCCATATGGCTTTTTCATTCTTATAATCCATTGTTTTTGTTAAGACATCATTAGTGAGTCCACAACAAATAGCATTTTCAGCCTTTGCATTGCAATCATATGCTTGTTTCTCATTAGCATCAAAAGTGGGTGATGTAGCAGTAAATGCATTTTCTACTGTTTCCCACAAATCATATCCTAGAGAGTTGATATGTTTTTTCATCCTATACTTCTAGAAAGCATAACCAATATCATCAAAGAGTGGTGCTCTGGTTGTAGAAAAACCTTCTTGCACTGCCATTAGCACTCCTAAGCAAGATCCCCTAATTGACTCAACAACAAGGTTTGGCTCTGATACAAATTGTTGGAGTGCAGTTAACACTAAAAGGGGGGGCTGAATAAGTGTTAACGAACAAATTAATTTTTTTAATTTTTAAACAATGATTAGATCATGAATGAACTTATGCTGAAAAATGAAATGAATAGATAAAGAACAAACACCATAAAATATTAACACAGAGTTTGTCTTGAGTGGAAACCCTCTCGGGGCATAAAACCACTCGAACTAGGCCTCACTCGCCTTATCTGAAAAAATAGTCTTTGTACAAAGCCTCACTGGCTCATTTGTCTCACTAACAATGGTGCTATCTCACTGATAGTCTTATAATGTTGCTATCTCACTAATACTCTTGTGAAAATATACAAATATGAAGCAATTTAAATACAGAGTTGATCTTTGTTTCACTAATCACATGCTCTATTCTGTCATGACTTCAGAATCAGAGTTACAATGTTCCAGATCACAAACCAATATATATATATTGTCTTTTCTGAAAGATATACTCTGTGTTTATCAAAATATCTCATCATCAAAATGAGCACAATAAGGCATGTTATATGTTCTTTGTTTTTCAAAAATAGAATTAGGTAAAGGCCTTTTGAAGAAACTGTATCAACAACTTCCATGAGAAACTGAATCTGAAACTGCCCTTTCTAGTTGCAAAAACACAACTTTTTAAACAAGTCTTCAACTATAATCCATCAGTAAACAATCTTGTCAAGAAAACATTAAGAGCAACCAGTATATAACTGTCACATAATCTGCATAGCTGAAAAACCATAATAATCTCAAAAACAATGATAGGGTTTTCTAATCAAAAGAAAAACATTTAATATTTTACAAGACAAAAACCACTATTCTTAACAACAGACCTGAAGCAAGGTTTTTAACAAAAGAAACATTTTTACATTTTAAAAAAACCCTTAATTCTCAACAACAAGCCCGACCAAGATTTGTATTTGATTCTTCTTAACAACCAAAACAAAAAATGTATTTACAGAAGATAATCATGAATGAGTTCTTTATAACTTGACATAAATATTTGCATGGGTTATTGAAACATAATGTTAACCACACAGACCCATTACTAAGATTTGCATGGGTTACTATTAACAATTGTCTTAACCCAGAAAACACACGAGCCCAGATAAACTCAAAGATCCCGATTCAACTAAACAACATTAAGAACAAGATGGATCAGCACTTGGGTTATTATAGACACAAAGAAGCAAAATAAAGAATACACCTAATATCGGCACAACCAGAACATCTCCACTGTTACTCTTTACTGTTATTCCTTCTTCCAACGAAGACCAGCATCCAAAAATCGTAACAGATTTTCCTTATCAACGGCGCCATGATTAGGGTAATAAACCCTAATCGTTATAATGAAGCGAACATTGATATCCATTCAAGTCTTCAAAGACTTTCAAACCGAACATAATGATTTTCAAATCTGAGCATTTTGATGGGAAAGAATTCCCAATAAAGTCAAACAAAAATAATGATCACTGATAGCCCTTTTCAATCTTTTCAAATATAAGTCTTTGAATAAAATAATTTTCCACTCTTTTTATTTTAAGGATTTCTCCATGATGATGATGTTTTGTATATAATGTGTCAATATGCCCCCTCGTTGAAAAAAACTTTTCCATTCACATCAATTTCAAAAACAATTTGGAGAACAATATTACCTTATGAAAAATGTAATAATGTCCCCTTTTAAAATATAGCCTTTATCAATGCACTTTACCAAAGATGTCAACAGATACAGAAATGTACTTTACAATACCAAACCGGTCATAGACCAAACTGGCTATATCACCATGGAATTATACCAAACGCAGATGAAAATGCTAAAAGAATTAGTATGGATATATAAACTCATGCAAAACTGAAGATAACCATGTGCATAACCTGTAACTTCAACCTTAGTGTATTGACATTAATGCCAAACGACACCGAGGGACAACATTAATTAGATCACATAAATCATGTTAAATCATGGAGACAATCATTAAATAGTCTTACAAAGATTATTGAATCAATCACATTTCAATTTAACATTAAACACATAAACACAAGTAATAAAACATCAAATATATATATATATATATCAAAGTTTTGTGTACATGTCATCAATATATAAAATGCTAATGAGGTTTGTGACTGCTAGATCCCTCGAGATTTGGTGCTCACATATGTCTAGAGGCAGTTCGTCGGGAGATGGTGGCCTGTGATTGTTATCATGGGCCACCAAGTGCATTAAGAGAATATTTTAAGCCCTGTACCTATCCAAGGGCCTCTCGACACTCCCCTACTATCTGATCTCTCTTTGCTTGTAGTCTAGCTACCTTCGACTGTAGTCTCTCAAACTCTGCTAGGGTTCGAGATGACTAAGCATCCCAGGCAACCTTGGCTCGGTGGATGCGCCTCCTAAGACTCTCATAAGTTTCCCACAATCTGACATATGGCTCAAACAACTTTGGATCTCACTCCACAATGGGTGGGGGCACATAGTCTATATTGGTGGTCTCCTAATAGACTGATGGGGACACTATCGCAGGAGCCACCTGGTGATAGAGATAATATAGGTCTCTCACAGCTCCTGCAAGATAGAAACCATAAAATCAGTACACATCATGATATATATGTGGGTATAAATTTAAAACATAAAGCAAAAGCATAAAGCATGGTAGTAAATAAAACATCATCACCTAGCTCTCTGGTAGGCTATGTGAAGACAGCCTCATCGTGTGCAGGGGGCATGGAGGATGTGCTAGCCTCTCCATGGTTGTAGGTTCTAGGGCCTGCTATAGCTACTGATCGTGATCTAGTAACATGAGTGGGAGATGGCTATCCCCACTCATGACCCACTAGATCCTCTTCTGCTACCTCATCTCCCTCACTCATCAGTTGCTCCTCGTCCTCATCCTCATCCTCATCCTCGTCCTCGTCCTCGTCCTCATCCTCATCCTCGTCCTCATCCTCATCCTCATCCTCATCCTCATCCTCCTCCTCATTCTCATCCTCATCCTCATCCTCATCCTCATCATAATTAAGATCTACAACCTCATCATACTCCTCATCTATCACATCTATCAATATGTCTGCAGCCCTGTAGGGTTTCTCCTCAGCCCTGTCCTCCTCATCTCCCTGATCTAGGAGTGGCCTTGCATCACCTATCGGCTTGTCCATTAGGAATATGGGAGCCAAACATGCTGCTAACCACCACTCCTTACAGGCTTCTATGGTACCAATGTCATACACGTCAAAGAAAGGAGGCATATCAAGATCATCATCGAAGTCACTGTAGATGAAATCGTTGGTAGTGAATTGTCTAGAATCATTAGGTCTCTGGGCACTCCGTACTAATCTCCTGAAAAAGAACCATGTTGTGGGTGTTAGCTGAACTTGTCCAAACTATCATATGACGTGATCATAGTAGAAAGGTCGTACTATGTAATTGTGTTTTCCTATCAAGAACCTGTCCATCTAGAATCCCCTCATCTATCGAGTCTCACTCGGCCATTATGGAATAAGTTGGTAAGGTCTCCAAATGATCTCCTCCTCATCGAGTTAGTCCAATCGAACTCTCCAGAAATCTAAGTCACCATACTACCATAGTTGCCATAATGGATAGGTGAACCCTTGAGGACACCCTAGGGATGATGCGCATGGAAATCCTGTTGCTTTCGTGCACTGATATGCTCCAGGAACCACACTTGTAGCAACGTACAGTATACCATACTGTCGATCTCCCGAAATGAAAACTGCCCAAGATCATAATATAGATGCACTAGGATGCTGAGCCCCCAGGCGTACACAGTCTTGTGCTCTACCATCCTCTTAATCATGAGTACTAGTCCTCCCTCTAAGTGTGCTCCCCGACCGTCAGGGATGAGTACTAGTGCTATTGTGAACATCATAATCCACGCAACTAGTGGTGCCCACAAGTATAGAAACATCGCTAGATCAATTTGTGGCCTCACCATACCATCATGAACTGGACCACCAAGGCAATACTATTGTTACCACAAAAAAATTATGCCTTTCCTTGCTTGATTTAGGAAGAATTAATGATAAATGGGACTTAAGGTTGCCTTGATCTAGTGTTGTGAGGTGTTTTTCACATCCACATTAGGTCTTGGGCCCGTTTTAACCTAAATTACATTAACTCTGTCCCAATCTAATGTTGTAAAATGTATTTATTTACATCTTCACATTAAATTTAGGAGGTTTATAAATCAAGTGGACCTAATCTAGTGTTGTAATGTGTCTTACACATTCACAGTGGATTTCGGGCCCTTCTAAGCTAAAGACTCAATTTTTCCTTAATTTAGTGTTGTAAAGTGTATTTATTTACACTTTAACATTGGATTTTGGGCGCTCTTCCATTTATAACCTTTATATCACCATTAATAAGCCTCTATGACCCCTTATTTTTGCATCCTCAGGCATATTTTGACTAATATCCTGACAAAAACACTTTAAAAGCCCGAAATCTTGAAGACCCGCCTCAAAAACCTCAAGGTGGGACTCATTCGCTACCCTTGGTGAATGAGTCCCCTTAGGTGGGAGCCATTTTCCAAGGGTGGCAAATGAGTCCCTTTTGGGGAATTTTTCAAAATTGAGAGGGAAAATTGCAATCCTAACTTGAATTTTCATGAATGTTAGCGTTGGGGATCAAAATAACGGTCATTTGAGTGGCTTACCTATATAAGAGATCTCTCAAATCCTTATTTCATCCAAGTATCATCTAGCCTACATGACATCAAGTCAAGCAAGCAAGAGTTAAGCATTTCAAGGTCATCAAGATAACATTCAAGATCATTTCTAAGGAATTTAAGGGCATATTTCTTCATCACTTGTTGCAGCAATTCAAGATCCCTCATCATGGCAAGGTTCTAAATGCATTGTTTCATATTCATGCTTCATTATCTTATTTCATCATTTTGGTTTAATTACCTAAAAGGGGTTTGACCAAGGCAAAATCCCTATCCCCTAACAATCAACATTTTCTCTCTTTCTTTGTGTGATTGCAGATCTAGGTTCCTTGAAGGCTTGGAGATCATTAAATATTAGGTTTCAAACTTGTTGGAGTTATCTCCCTACTAGCAAGGTGAAAATCTTCATAAAAAGCCACCTACAGTCCAAAAAATTAGGGTTTCAGATCCAGATACTCAAAGGTATAGAAAGAGCAGACTGAGAGGTGCAAATCAGAACTTTGAACTTCTAGAAAAGCCAAATTGGACTCATTTTCCACAAGTTGCGAATAAGTCCCATTTTTGGTAAATTTTGAGATTTTGGCATTTTCAGATACCCTTTTTCAAGAAACATGTTCCTATGCAGAAACCCCGATATGGGACTGATTTGCCCAAATTGGCGAATGAGTCCCAGTGAGCCAAAATTTCAAAATCAACAACATTTCTAGTATCCATTCAAGTTTCTACAAGTTTCCAGGTGCACATTTCCAATTTCATAACTTTTCATT
>VDFB02356974.1:0-18805 GCA_007258455.2 Sequoia sempervirens
ACAACCCCTTTATTTTTTTTGAAAAATCCAAAGCGAGAGCGTTATAGCACACTCTCATTATGAATTGGAGTGACCGAGCCTTAGGTTCAACCACTACAAGGAAAAAATGCACTTGCATTATAATGTGAGTTTTTTTTGCTTTATATAAACAAAAAAAAAACAAACTTCATTTCATATCATTCTCTACTATTTTCAATTTCCTCCACAGCCTGCAAACCCTCAAAAATGTGCTCACATTCTAGTAAGGATCAAACCACTCCATTTCTTCACGAAATCTTCGCCAAAATGCTGCCACAACATAGGGTAGGTCAAAGGAGTAAGTTGTTATTGTTTTTTGTATGAATTTATTATTAAATAGGTAGATTTAATATGTTTTTTAATGTAAATTTATTTAATTTTCAAGAAATGATAATGCAGCCCCCTCTCCTCCTCAAAATCCTAATTTACCTCAAGTTGAAAACCTTCCTGAAGAACCACCCCAACAAACACCAACAATTCCTCAACATGCTCCAAGAACTCAAGAAAATGTAATGGGGCAAATTGAAAATAATAAAAAACAAATTGAGGAGTTCATTGCAAGGTGGAAAGATCGTGCAAGCTCAACCTTGCATAGAACCACACTTGTTCAATCACTTGAATTGATAATATCACATTACATTCAATTAGCAAGCAAATAAGTAGTTGGTCAAAGAAGAGGTGAGAGTTTGATGCAGTCAAAGACCAAGACCCCAAATCGAAGTGTTGTTCTTCGTAGCCACCACACCAATATCTCATCTACCCAATTGAAAAATTATTCTCATAGGGAAATAAACAAACCCAAAAAAATTTAAATATGAATCATCAATCATGCATGTAAATGCATTGAAAACTGTTGACAAAACACATTTCGGAAATTATTTTTATTATATAAAAAAAATCCATTTCTTCTAAAAAATTGGGTAATAGAAGCTCCCACCTTCATCTACAAGAAAATATGTGATTCAAATTTTTTCCACCAATGCAACTGTGCTAAAAATCAAGTTGAAAACCCATAAAAACCCTTTCTGAACATTGGTGTTTGATCCCTTCCAACAATCTTTAAACTTTCATCTTTTTTCCCCAATTTATTTCAAGCCTCAACCAAGAAAGATTTCTCAACCTTACAAATTGAAACTATTGAACTTGCAACCAATTACCAATATCACACACATATGCTTCAATTAATTCAATAAATCTATTTTTTTTAACATTAAATGTGCTACTCCAACAATAATGAATGCTATAGGAAATCAACAAGCAATCCAAGATTCAATCCTACATGAATGAATGCCTTTCTAGCACAACAAAATTTCACTCCTATAGGCAAGAATACCTTCAACTATTACAAATCAAAAATATGCTATAGGCAATGTCAAATCAGCCTCAAACCTTCCTCTATTCCTCTTTGGATGCCGTGTATGTGCCTCTAAAAAAATTCCTTCATTCCTTTCATGTTTTCCTTCAAAATTTTCCTGTTCAATGCTCTCTTTCCCTATGCATTGGATTTTTCTCTGCAACCACAACCTTCAGGCAAGATTTTCCTTTCCCTACTGTTATTCCTTGCCTACAAGATTTTTAATGTCTTTGCTAAAAATTATCTCCATTATCCTGCATTCCACTACCTCCAACACTTGCACCCCGAAGATTCTAGCACTAATGGCAAATAATTTCAAACTCACATGAGTTACAAAGGAGCCTAAATTGGAAAATTCATGCCTAGACATTAGAATTTTTCCTCCTCCAATTTGGTGAGGAAAAAGTCATTTTATGAGCCATAAAACACATAAAAATCAAGCCTTTGGTGTCATATATCCAATAGGCATTAGAATTTAGTTTTTAATATGTTGGAAATGTGTGAAATGTGCCCTAAAATCATGCCTGAAAAAAATACTACAAAATTAAATGAAGAAAAATGCAATTTTTTTGTGTGATGCAATATTTCCTATGCCCCCAGATGCTCTTGCATCAAACAACCCGAGTAAGAGAAATGTTCCATGAGTGAGAACTCACGAACATTTGAAGATACTATGTTCATCATCCACCTCTCTTCCTTATCTACTTGATTTTTCTTCTTCTCCTTGTTTTGAAACTTCTTGTCTCTCCCTTCCTCCATCTTTCCCATCTTTCTTCCTCTCATGTAATTCATTTTGTTGCACAAAGGATCATCTTCCCACTTCCCTTTATCATTCTTAACTTCTGCATATAAATCAACACTAACAAAATCATAGAAGTCAATAAATTCACTTTGCACATTCCCTTCACCTATTTGTTATTCACTTCTTCCTCTATTTTTCTTTCCTCCTTTCTTGTTATAACATCCTCTTCAATATCTTTATAGCCTTCAATTTTATCCATATCACTTACATAAAAATTATATTCATCAAAAGATTCACAAGATGCAAATTTTACCTCATCTTTCAACGCCAAAAAATTTGCTTCACCCATTGTCAATGCAAGCCACTCATTTTCAACTATTGCAATCGACATTAATAATTCATCTTCTCTATTTTCTATTGCTTCTTCACCTCTTTCACTTAAGACATTTTTTATGCATTCTTCTTCACATTGCTACCCAAAATTTTGAATCGTCTCCACATCCTCATGAAGAACAAAATTCATTGCAACTTGACTATTCTCTATCTCTAGAACTTCACCTTCTTTCTTTATGAAAATTCTATCCCTTACACTCATCTCTATATCAACAATTTCATTAAGTTCCCTTGTAAGTAACATAACATCGAACTCATTTTCATAAGTATCACATAAATAACCTTTTACTTGTGTGTTTTCTTGCTTTTCCACTACTGTCCCAACTTTTTCGCTTTTCTATTGTTGTCCCAACTTTTTCTTCTTGACTATCTACTGCAATCTTGTTACTCTCTTCTTCTACTTCCTCCATTACACTCAAATGTGCCATTTTATTCAACATATTTATTTCTTTCCAAGCAAAAATTTCTGCCCCAACTTTGTAGTCACTTACTTCAATGTATTCTTTTATCTTTTCTTCACACAAATGAACATCAATGTCTTTAAACAATACCTCTCTCAACTAGAATTCATTCTTCTCTTCTTTATTATCCTCTTGCATGAGGATCCCTTCCTTTTTAGTGCTATATGTATGAAATTCCATTGTATCCCTTTCTTCACCTGCATCAAAAACAATGTTAGCACAACAAATAGGGAATTCATCTCTTCCCACCTTCATTTCCTCTATTACCTCTCCTTCAAACAAATCTTCTGTTTTCTTTTTCCCCTCTTTCTTTCTCCATTCCTTCTTTATGATTCTCTTTTGTTCTTTCTTTTCTTTAACCACAATTGTTTGGGCTGATCCCACATGTTATACTTTCCATGTCACTTTCATCATAGGGTTGTAACTCTTCATTTTCTCTTTATTTTTTTCCTTGTCCTCTTTGTAAAATATTTATTTTTCCTCTTTCTTCTCTTCACCCACATACACAAATTGACTTGCAAATACATTTTTGTTAGAAAAATGTTGTGAATCCTTCATTCCCACATATTTCTCTTCAACCTTCTAATCTGCTACCACTTCTACTACTGCAATTCATTTCTTCTTTTCTGTAATCACAAATTTATTAGGAAAGTAATATGTTTCCAAGGCCTCCACTCTAGCCTCAATATTCTTTAATTCTTCAATAGCCCATTTTTTAAACCTCTTTTCTTTCCACTCTTCCATAAGTACAATCCTCATAGGCCTTATCATGACCCATCTTATCCTCTTCTTCAAAGACATCTTCAGAGACTCACAAGTCCCTCTACAGTTACAAGTCCTCCTTGCAACAATCTCTCTCACTTCAGGGTATCAAACCTCTGTAGTCATAAGTCCTCCATGCAAAAAAACTCAATATTGCTTATCCTCTATCCAATAGATAGTTTCTAGAAGACACACCTCTCTCTCGTACACGTTCTACCCAGCCTTAACTTCTATTGGAGGATAACATCTACAAACTTATTTCAACTCTTCTTACCAATCAATTGTTGCAACACTTCCCAGTCTATCTTCCTACTTTGATACCATTTTATGCAATCAAACACCAAGACCCCGAATCGAGGTGTTGTTCTTCACAACCACCACACCAATATCTCATCTACCCAGCTAAAAAATTATTCTCATAGAGAAATAAACAAACCCAATTTTTTTTGAAATATGAATCATCAATCATGCATCTAAATGCACTGCAAACTGTTGACATACCACATTTTGGAAATTATTTTGATTGTACAAACTAATTCCATTTCTTCTAAAAAATTGGTTAATAGAAGCTCCCACTGTTGATAGTCAATCTTCCTACTCTGATACCATTTGATGCAATCAAAGACCAAGTCCTTGAATCGAGGTGTTGTTCTTCACAACCACCACACCAATATCTCATCTACCTAGCTAAAAAATTATTCTCATAGAGAAATAAACAAACCCAATTTTTTTGAAATATGAATCATCAATCATGCATGTAAATGCATTGCAAACTGTTGACAAACCACATTTTGGAAATTATTTTGTACAAAGAAATTCCATTTCTTCTAAAAACTTGGGTAATAGAAGCTCCCACCTTCACCTATAAGAAAACATCAATTTCAAAAAATTTCCACCAATGCAACCATGCTAAAAATCAACCTAAAAACCCCAAAAAATTATTTCTGAATATCGGTATTTAATCCCTTCCAACAAGCTTTAAACTTTCATCTTTTTTCCCTAATTTATTTCAAACCTCAACTAGGAAATATTTCTTAACCTTAGGAATTGAAACTATTGAACTTGCAACCAAAGATCAATATCACACACATATGCTTCAATTAATTCAATAAACTGATTTTTTTACATTAAATGTGTAGCTCCAACAATAATGAATGCTATAGGAAATCAACAAGCAAGCCAAGATTCAATCCTACATGAATGAATGCCTTTTCAACACAACAAAATTTCACTCTTACAAGCAAGAATGCCTTCAACTATTATAAATCAGATTTAGAGCAACAAAAATCTGCTACAGGTAATGTCAAATCAGCCTCAAACCTTCCTCTATTCCTCTTTGGATGCCATGGGTGTGCCTTTGAAAAATTTCCTTCATTCCTTTCATGTTTTCCTTCAAAATTTTCCTGTTCATTGCTCTCTTTCTCTAGGCATTGGATTTTTCTCTGCAACCACAATCTTCAAGCAAGATTCTCCTTTTCCTACTGTTATTCCTTTCTTGCAAGATTTTTAATGTCTTTGCTAAAAATATCTCCATCATCTTGCAGTCCACTACCTCCAACACTTGCACTCTGAATATTCCAACACTAATTGCAAATAATTTCAAACTCTGAGGATTTACAAGGAGCCCAAATTGGAAAATTCATGCATGGGCGTTGGAATTTTTCCCCCAATAATTTGGTGAGGTAAAAGTCATTTTATGAGCCATAAAATACATAAAAATCAAGCCTTTGGTGTCATATATCTAATAGGCATTAGAAATTAGTTTTTAATATGTTGGAAATATGTGAAATGTGCCTTGAAATCATGCCTAAAAAAAAAATAACTACAAAATTAAATGAAGAAAAATACAACTTTTTTTGTGTGATGCAAGATTTATTGTGCACCTGGATGCTCCTGCATTAGAGTTTAGAGAATTTTATGCAAATAAATTATCCTATAAATAAGTTAAAGATGAAAAAATACAAAATTTGACTTTTGTGCACTATTCTCGAATCCTAGAATGAATCAACCTTTACATCCTTCAAGCAAGAGGTTCCCTATCCATTGGTGCAACCACCAAGGGATAAAGAACAATTTTTGGAGGAGGTGGTGGATGGTTTTTAACCATCCTCCATGCAACAACAATGAGGTGCCACAATATTTTCTGAGGAAACTCTACTGTGAGTTTTCTTCAATAAAATACTAAACTTTTTTGACATGTGGGACTTCTAGGGTAGAGGTGGGGGCTTTGCACAGGACATAGTGGGGGCACATATCGATGCACAACGACCAACAAGACAAGCACTCGCTAGACCAACATATGAGAATGTGACTACCCTTTTCATAGTGAAGGAGAGTGTTGAGGTTGATACATTGTAGTCTAGTCAATTAGTTCCCTCACCCAAAGACTCATACACCATACCAATCCTCTAGCACAAGGTGAGCCTAGCAAGTCTTTGGGGAGTAGAGTTCCACCTCATTATTGTCAAGCTTGTGGGTCACTATGTGCTTATGATTCTATGCATATTCAGGATGCAAGCGCCCAAGGTACATTTGTAACTAATCAGATGGTGATGGAAGATGCCCTCCTTAATGAGGCATTCAATCTTGATAGTCAGGAAAATGTTAGCAAGTTCATTAAATTTAATTTATTAAATATAATTTTTTAATGCAAGATTAACTAAATTAGTTGAATGATTATAATGAAAATTTAGGGTCATAGCATTTAATCTATTTTTAGTGACCAATCCTCCACCTCCTTGTTGCACGACCACATGTAGTGTGGAGGTATGCAACTAGTAAAGAATTATAAATATTAGATGTGAATAGCTAAATTTTATATGAATGATATTCTTATATCTGTTAGAGTAAAGGTTTTAACTTATTTATATTAATTAAGTTACCTTTATTCCTCTCTTAAGATTTCACTTTAGTTTACATATTGTGACATTTAATAATTATATTAATTATTAAATGTCCACCTATTAGGGTTTGTTTAGGGTTGCACAATCTCCTTTTATAAGGATTGATCATTGTATTTTATCTCACTCTCTGATTAATAAATTTTTCATATTTCAGAGTTTCAAAACCCTCTCTTTCTTTTTTCTCCATTCTCTTTCATGTGACAGGTATATCTTGCATGCAGGTGTTCTTGGGCTTTGAAGTTGGATCTGACAACTTCTACAATATCTCATTTTGGATGTTAAATAGGTTAATCTTGGAGCTTCAATGACAACACCTTCTAGTGAAGGTGTTCATCAAAGTTTCACTCAAGTAATACAAACTTTCATAATTAAATAATGTTTAACGACTTGAAAGTTCTAAATAGTTTGTAAGTATGCTTTGTATTTTTTAATTAATTTGATTTCAGGTTGTTATGCACTTCATAATCTATTAATTTCATTTTTGCATGTTGTTGACCTCCAAAATATAGGCTAGTGGCATCAATAGCTTGTGGCATACCATTTCACTCTTATCCTCCTAGCTTGTAGCATACCATATCTCTGCTCATTGTTGGGCTCATGAATGTTGCTTGAGATATTGATCTTATTACTACCTTTTCCTATGTAAAAGTATACTTATCATGATGACTATGTTATTGCATTCATACATTATGGTTGTGGAATTTCATTTATACCTTTGAAGTGCTTGACATCATAGAGGACTTATCTCTTGCTTTCTTGACTATATACTATCACCTTCTATCAATTATCTTTAATGGTATCTACACCATAGACAAGGTACTATCCAATTATCATTTAGAAATATATGCCCTCTTTCTATCCCTTTACAAGGACTATCCTCTATGAATATGATCATTAAAATGGCACTTTCACTCTAAACTACCGTTTAATAATAAACTATGCATGATCCTCTTATACCATTGTACTAAATTTGTTGCTTCTCCTATGAGACTTTCTTGTAGCATTGTATTTCATGTGATTAACACCACATTCATGCCTATTATGCACTCTTTACCTTGACATATCTTGGTTGAAAAAATATAAAGCATTTCCTCATAAAAATTTATCTTCCACAATTATCCCTTGAAGCATTCTTTGGTATTGAAATAAATTTTACTATCTTATTACATCTTGTGACTTTAGACTATCATATTTAGTCTTATATAACTGTCCTATTATAGTTCTTTATTTATGCTATATCCTTTATTGTTCATTTGTTGTCCTTTATTCATCATTTCTCCTTGTGATCATTACTCTACCTATGTGAATATTACATTGTCCATTGTAATGAATATATATCACTCCATTTCTTTGCTACCTCTTCTTTATGATTCACCCATGAATATGAATAGAATGTCGAGGTTTTATGAAAATTATGGAGCATCTTTATAGGTGTTAATTGTTATCAAGATCTTAGGACCACAGTCCCCTCATTGCTCACTATCACTACATCATTTTTTTCGTAGTTGACAATGCTCATTATTGCTTCTTTTCATGTATCTCATTATCATGCTTTACATTATTTCCATAAATCTTATCCCCACTTCAAAAATTCTTCACACTTCACATCAAAAAAGGTTTGCAAGACTTCTTTATGTAATCATGATATTGTCCCTTGCTTGCATGATATAATTGTCCCTAGGATTGTCATCTTGTGACTGTCCTTTACTTTAAAATTTTCTTCATGAAACATGCAAACCCTTGAAGCAATATACAATTCAATAAGTACTCAATTTTTTTTTTACTATCTCATACGTTATAAGCCATGACCTGCATCACTTTTCTAGTTTTTGTAATTGAATAATGTTGTTTTATTTTCAAATGATGCAAGTAGAGACTCCTCCTGATGTTGATAGGGAAATGGATCATGGTGTCTCTAATACAATAGACAACTTGATGCCTTTGACAAGAGTATGAGGCAGATTAGTAAATTTCAAATTACATTCATTGTTTTAGCTATTTATTATTGAAAAATCAAATGATTATTGATTTGTAGTTTAATTTCTATTTGGATGGTTGCTATAGGGATTTGCAATTCCATAGCATGAGTATGCCAATTTTTTGAATGAGGAGAGAGATCATTTGGCAGTGGTAAGTGATTATTTTATTAAATATTTTATTTTATTTAATGTAATTTCTATATATTAATGTTTATTATTTTTATTTTAATAAGTACAACTCCATGAATAATTAAATAGGAGTTCTAGCCCTCAAGTTTGAAGTAGACCACCATCATATGCATCTCCATTCCCTCGACGATTAAAGGTTTCTCGTGATTTGTTTTCTTCACTTGGAGGGGAATGAATATTTATTAGGGTCCTTTATTGTATGCCTATATGTCATATTTAGACATATATTTTTTTATTGTATATACTTGACATTGTATGCCCATATGGCATTCTTGTAAGCCTATATGGCTATTTTGTATATATGTTATACTTATATCGACATATATTGATGTATGCCTATATGGCTATTTGGTTAATACATATCTTTTTTATTGATGGTGTCCATATTTGCATTATAAATCCAAGCTTCAATGGATATTTGTAGATGGTTTAGTTCAAATATTTAAAATCCAAGTTTTATTCAAGACATATTTTTATCCAAGTTAATTATTATCTTTCCTACACTAGTATGTGTTTGTGGCCTTGGATGACATATTTTTGGCATATAGTTATGGAATCAAGTTTTATTCAAGACAAAGTACAAACAATTTACACCATGTTTCCAATAATTTTATTCAAGTATATTCAAGTACCCATCCATTCAAGTATCCATCCTGTAGTTGGTCGATTAGTACTTCAAATTTATAGATGAATTCTTCATCCCACACTTTCCTTCATCTCAAAGAAGTGTTTTCCTATATTGACCAAAATGTTTATGATTGCATTGAGTTCAAGCAACAGAGGAGACTAGTTCTTTGGTGTAGATTATTTAGTCATAAGATTATAAAGACACCTATTTTGACTAAAAATCATAAATCGGACTTATTCTATAGCCACCCTAACATGTTTGAATTGTTGATTTACCCCCAGGAGATGAAGAATGTTAACAATGCCTCTCGACAACTTTTTACTAAATGCAACTGACACTTTTTGGAACATTTGAAACATTGTTTCCATAGTGGAATGACTTGGATATATGAAAACCAAGGGAGGTTATTTTAGAGAAACCCTATGTGATGTTATACTTTCAGATGAAATGTTTCTAAGAGCCACAATTTTCAAGTAACAACTCATTAAAGATTTTTTCCCTTTTGTACTTTGGTATCTTAAGAGAAATCACCAGTGCAATGTAGCCCATAACGTTCTAACATGATGGGGTGAAAAATAGAATATTTCCTAGCATAAACCTACCCACCCTAATGTGTTGGAACTGTCGGTTTGGTCGTACGATGAAAAAAACAAAAATTACACCACCTTGCAACTTTACCCTACATGCATCTGATGCTTTTTCCATCAATTGAAAGCTTGTCACCACAGGAAAATGGATTGGAGATATGAAAAACTGGGAGATATTACTATGAAAAACTGGGAGATATTACTGTAGAGGGACCATATGTGACTATGTAAGTTTAGATGACATATTTCTAAGTTTCGCGTATTTTGGGTAACAACTCATCAAAGTTTTTTTCCCTTTCACACTTTGGTCTCTTAAGAGAAATTGTTAATGCAATGCAACCTGAAACATTTTGACATGTTGGGGTGCAAAATAGGACCTTTCCTAGCATAAAACCACCAACTTAGATGTTTTGGAACTATTAGTTTGGTCACATGATGAACAAAAAAAAAATTACACCACCTTGCAACTTTACACTACATGCATCTGACACTTTCTCCATCCATTGAAAACTTCTCATCATAGGAAAATGGATTTGGAGATATAAAAAAATCAAGAGAGTTTATTGTAGAGAGACCCTACATCATCCTATAACTTCAAACATAATTTTTTTAAGTGCCATGGTTTTCGAGTAACAATTCATCAAAGTTTGTTGCCCTCTTGCACTTAGGTCTTTTAGAGAAATTGTTGGTGCAATATAACCCAAAACATTTTGGCATGTTGTGGTGTGAAACAAGACCTTGCCTAGCATAAACCTACCCACTTGGATGTGTTGAAATAGTTGATTTCATCTCACAACAAAAAAAATGAAAACTAAACCACCTTGTAACTTTACACTACATGCATTTGACACTTTTTCCTTCAACTAAAAACTTTTCACCATGAGCAAATGGATTGGAGGTATGAAAAAATAAGAGAGGTTATTATAGAGGAACCTTATGTGATCTTCTACCTTCAAATAGAATGTTTCTAAGTGCCATGATTTTTGAGTAACAACTCATCAAAGTTTGTTTCCCTTTCACACTTTGGTCTCTTAGGATAAATCATTGATACAATGTAGCCCGAAATGTTCTAGCATGCTAGGGTGCAAAAAAAGACCTTTCCTAACATAAACCTACCCACCTGGACATATTGGAACTATCAGTTTGGTCACACAATGAGAAAAACAAAAAATACACCACCTTGCAACTTTACACTACATGCATTTGAGGCTTTTTCCATCAACTAAAAACTTGTCACCGCAGTAAAATGGATTGGAGATATGAAAATATGACAGAGGTTATTATAGAGGGATTCTACGTGGTCTTGTAACTTTATACATAATTTTTCTAAGTGCCACAATTTCTGAGTAACAACTCATCAAATTTTTCTACCCTTTTGTACGTAGGTCTCTTAAGAGAAATCATTGATGCAATATAGCCTAAAACATTCCAACATGCTAGGGTGTGAAACAAGACCTTTCCTAGCATAAAAATACCCACCTAAATGTTTTGGAATTGTATTTTTGGTCACACAATGAATAGAACAAAAATTACACCACCTGAAAACTTTACACTACATGCATCTGATGTTTTTTCCATCAACTAAAAACTTGTCACCATGGGAAAATTGATTAGAGGTATGGAAATTTGAGAGAAGTTATTGTAGAGGGACTCTACATGATTCTGTAACTTTAGACAAAATGTTTCTAAGTGCCACAGTTTCTAGGTAATAGCTCGTCAAAGTTTGTTGCCTTGTAGCACTTTGGTCTCTTAAGAGAAATCATCAGTGCAATATAGCCCAAAATGTTCTAACATGTTGGGGTGTGAAACAAGACCTTTTCTAGCATAAATATACCTACTTAGACATGTAATTTTTGGTTTAGTCTCACAACAAACAAAATGAAAATTACACCACCTTGCAACTTTACACTGTATGCATTTGACACTTTTTCCATCAACTGATAACTTATCACCATGAGAAAATGGATTGGAGGTATGAAAAATTGAGAGAGGTTATTATAGAGAAACCCTACATTATCTTGTTCCTTTAGATAAAATGTTTCTAAGTTCCATGGTTTTTGAGTAACAACTCATCAAAGTTTGCTACCCTTTCACACTTTGGTCTCTCAAGAGAAATCACTGGTGCAATGTAGCCCAGAACATTCTGACATGTTGGAGTGAAAAATAGGACCTTTCCTAGCATAAAACTACCCACCTAGACATTTTATAACTATTGGTTTGGTTGCATGAAAAAAAAAATGAAAATTACACCACCTTGCAACTTTGCACTACATGCATCTGACACTTTTTCCATCAATTGAAAACTTGCCACCATGAGAAAATGGATTGGAGGTATGAAAAAATGAAAGAGGTTATTGTAGAGGGATGCTATGTGACCCTACACCTTTAGATGAAATGTTTCTAAGTGCCACAGTTTTCAAGTAACAACTCATCAAAGTTTGTTGCCCTTTTGCACTTTGGTCTCTTAAGAGAAATTGTCAATGCAATGTAGCTCGAATACCATTTAAACTTATAATTTGTTGAATGTTATATAGTAGGGTAACATAACTAACATAACAAAAAATTTAGAGCATGAAATTATAAATAAAATTTAATAAATATGATTTTATTTTCTGCATAAGTTGAAATGTGACACCAAAAGGTCTAACTATCAACTCATCATTCCCAAGTGCTAGGTGCTACTATTGTTGATCAACTTGGCCAGAACCTAAATATGAACTTTAAAACTAATATTGAATAAATAGAAGCACATGATAACCCTATCTTAGAGAAAAATATTAAAAATATCAAGAATAAAATGAAGAAAAAAAATAGTACGGTTATTATAAATGATTCATCTTTTCAAAAAATGTGAATGTTGACATGGATACATCAATCTTACAAGATAAGAGTCCATTAAAAGTGAATGAAGGGGAATAAATATGCATATAATCTACCCAATATTCAATGTATATTTGTAAAAATTCAACATCAAGAAAATGAGAAACTTTCAATTAAAGAGGAGTAGTAAGTCCTTCCTATCATATGAAATTTGGAACCATCACATGATGATTATCACATTATGTTATGCTCTTTGACTATTCCTTATCCATATATATTTACTTAGTTTATTTCTATTTCACCTCTAGGGCCATATTTTCTTTTCATTTTCCTATGCTAAGGAAAAAATATGTACCTTAATGCTAATCACCTATTCGTTGTTACATGATGCTATCAATGATGATTTTTGCATTACTTTTCATGATCTATGTTCTTACATGCTTTCAATTTTAGATTTCATGTAGTTTTCATAAACTATTTTTCATCTCTAAAATTTTCACTTTGTATACAACCAATTGAAGGGGGGATGTATTATCACTAAAACACTTATTTTGAGATTACAAAAACGCACCTATACTCATATAAAGACTTATCACTATACCTAAATGGATCTTGACAACACTTACACACCCACACATGAGTACAAAGCTATTGAATTAGTATTAGAGTGTAGATCATACTTACCACATAAAGTTGAACAAAATTACATGGTCATATTAAATATGTCATATCAAATTATTACACCTAAGGAGATGATCCATTTACCACCACTAAGGAAACCACATTATGTCATTTTGACTTGATAGTGAAACACAACAAAAGATGGCGAATGCAATTTTTATCACAACAAAGTCCATTATGTTCCATTTTAAATAGACCTATCATAAATATGCATATAATCTACCCAATATTTATTGTATATGTGTAAAATGTAGTAGCAAGAAAATGAGAAACTTTAAGTTAAAGAGGGGCAGTAAGTCCTTCCTATTCCATATGAAATTTGGAACCAAAAAATAAGTAAAGCTGAAATGTGACAGAAAAAGGTCTAACTATCAACTACAATGAATTAATATCAATAACATGACTTTACAAATTCAATGTACATACTAATTAATCCAACAAACCATGTGGGTCTTCTCTACTCTTTATTGTGTCAAGTATTGCCTCATGGTCAGACTCATGAACCTTCCACAAGTTCTTCTTCAAAGGTCCACCCTTATATTTGATCAAATGAATATTGGATGCCATGACAAGGTTTGAGTAATGAAGAATATTTTTATGCGTGTCAAAGTCTTGAGAAAACCAAACATTAACACTCTTAACTGGGTACCTTCTAATCCATGTTCAAGTAACAACCACTGAGGCTATAGGGTATTCAATGTTTTCTCCATATATAACTTGGGCCTCTAATTTATTTTTGGCCTCAACACAAGAAAACAAGTAATAATCTATTCCCTCTTCATTGTCTTCATCTGCAATAATTGCATAAACATGTCTTGCATTTATATGTGCATCAAATTAGATGAATTTAGTCAACATTACAAGAACACTACAAACTAAGATATCATTAGGAGTTTCAAAAACTGTACAAGTAGATATATTACCTAGTTGAACTAGATCTGATATGTGATCAAAGTGAACTGGTGATTCCATCTTTTTTAGTTGCAATGTCATCGGGAGTTGATGTGTGTCAAGTGGGCTTAGACATATTAACCACTATTCATCAACCTACTCCTTTGACTCACACTCATTCCAGGCTTGAAGTGTACATGAAGAACAAAAGCATGCCATCTTCCACGTATGGATTCTCCATGAACTAGCATTACAGATTTTGAAAGAGTGTAGCTCACTTGATCCTATCAGTGTACAACAATCCTCATATTGTGCAATTTTAGTATCATTTGGAGTTTCAAAAACATGTCTTAGTTGAATTTAATTGCATAAACATGTCTTGCATTGATATGTGCATCAAATTAGATGAATTTAGTCAACATTACAAGAACACTACAAACTAAGATATCATTGGGAGTTTCAAACTATACAAGTAGATATATTACCTAGTTGAACTAGATCTGATATGTGATCAAAGTGAACTGGTGATTCCATCTTTTTTAGTTGCAATGTCATCGGGAGTTGATGTGTGTCAAGTGGGCTTAGACATATTAACCACCATTTGTCAACCCACTCCTTTGACTCACACTCATTCTAGGCTTGAAGTGTACATGAAGAACAAAAGCATGCCATCTTCCACGTATGGATTCTCCATGAACTAGCATTAGAGATTTTGAAAGATTTACAGCTCACTTGATCCTATCGTTGTACAACAATCCTCATATTATTGCAATTTTAGTATCATTTGGAGTTTCAAAACATGTCTTAGTTGAATTTAATTGCATAAACATGTCTTGCATTGATATGTGCATCAAATTAGATGAATTTAGTCAACATTACAAGAACACACAAACTAATATATCATTGGGAGTTTCAAAAACTATACAAGTAGATATATTACCTAGTTGAACTAGATTTGATATGGGATCAAAGTAAACTAGTGATTCCATCTTTTTCAGTTGTAGTGTCATCGGGTCAATGAGTGTCAAGTGGGCTTAGACATATTAACCACCATTCGTGAACTGAAGCATGTACTATGTATGATACTTGAACTTTAGAATTTTGAGTGTAGCTCACTTGATCCTATCAGTGTACAACAATCCTCATATTGTGCAATTTTAGTATCATTTGGAGTTTCAAAAAACATTTCTTAGTTGAATTTAATTGCATAAACATGTCTTGCATTGATATGTGCATCAAATTAGATGAATTTAGTCAACATTACAAGAACACTACAAACTAAGATATCATTAGGAGTTTCAAAAACTGTACAAGTAGATATATTACCTAGTTGAACTAGATCTGATATGTGATCAAAGTGAACTGGTGATTCCATCTTTTTTAGTTGCAATGTCATCGGGAGTTGATGTGTGTCAAGTGGGCTTAGACATATTAACCACTATTCATCAACCTACTCCTTTGACTC
Organism: Sequoia sempervirens; assembly: GCA_007258455.2. Taxonomy (NCBI): domain Eukaryota; kingdom Viridiplantae; phylum Streptophyta; class Pinopsida; order Cupressales; family Cupressaceae; genus Sequoia; species Sequoia sempervirens. The sequence goes on from VDFB02356974.1 coordinate 15,874, forward strand.
ACACTCATTCCAGGCTTGAAGTGTACATGAAGAACAAAAGCATGCCATCTTCCACGTATGGATTCTCCATGAACTAGCATTACAGATTTTGAAAGAGTGTAGCTCACTTGATCCTATCAGTGTACAACAATCCTCATATTGTGCAATTTTAGTATCATTTTGAGTTTCAAAAACATGTCTTAGTTGCATTTAATTGCATAAACATGTCTTGCATTGATATGTGCATCAAATTAGATGAATTTAGTCAACATTACAAGAACACTACAAACTAAGATATCATTAGGATTTTCAAAAACTATACAAGTAGATATATTACCTAGTTGAACTAGATTTGATATGTGATCAAAGTAAATGGGTGATTCTATCTTTTTCAGTTGTAGTGTCATCGGGAGTCGATGAGTGTCAAGTGGGCTTAGACATATTAACCACCATTCACCAACCCACTCCTTTGACTCACACTCATTTCGGGCTTGAAGTGTACATGAAGAACAAAAGCATGCCATATTCCATGTATGGATACTCCATGAACTAGCATTAGAGCTTTTGAAAGAGTGTAGCTCACTTGATCCTATCAATCTACAACAATCCTCATATTGTGCAATTTTAGTATCATCTATAAACCAAAAATATCTACAAACTAAAGACTTACCTTCATTAATTGGACCCATTATGGAATTTCACCACTCAATGATTGATTTTGCATTTGTTAACTTTGCATTGTCTTTATACTATAACTATTCTCATGCTATGGCTCTTATGATACATGCTCCTACACCATCATGCTCCCCCTTTCCATGCTCAACCTCACAAAATTTCCACATATGTTGAACACTTGTAATATTATGCATCTTGCTCAACCAATAGAACATCTGTGAGTTATTGAATTGTGATGCAAAATTATCTGACCATATGATATGTTGATGGAATGATATGTCTGTTCTAGCCAAATCATGGTAGAACACTTGAAAGCAACCTTGCACAAACTCTATAGAATGTGTGTGATCATCACTAGTATAAACATGATACTCCCTTATGATCTTTTTGTCATCCTTTGTACTATCATTGGCATGAATGAATGCTATATGCAAAAATATAGTAACCTATGTGGGTTGTAATATTGTGATTGCACCTCACACTATGGTTGTAGATTGTATTTCTATACAAATTTGATGACTGAAACAATCCTACCAAGTGGAAATGTGTCCTTGCGTAACTTGAATTGCAAGTCCAACCATTGAGCTCTATGGCTATGCCTTGCATACTCATACACTATACTCTCACATAATATAGACATAAACTGATATACTAGAATATTTTGAATAACCAAAACACACCTTTTTTCTTCTTTACCATGTTTTTATTGTAGGCCATTGTCTTATACTTGCTAAATTCTAATAGTGCATTTCCAACCACATGTATACTTTCCATATGTTCACATATTGACATATGCTGCAAGCCACCACAATGCTAACATGTGCCATCCAAGCATAATTTCTTGTAGAATAATTGGCCTTCCTCTCTTTCATATATTTTTTTTGATATAAAGTCTCTTGAAGATGTAGGTGGGGCATGTATGTCACAATCCTGCAAAACATTGTTAGTGTGCAAATCTAAACATATAGACCAATAAACATCAAAATGGTTAGAAATATCAATATGTAATCTACAACAACAAGTAGTACACGTGTAATTTATTTTGACATAGAAAGAATTTAACATTTCAAAATATCTTTGAAATTTTTTAACTTGAGGATACATCTCTAGAAATTTACCAAAGAATTATGTTTGAGTCATATCCAAAAAATGTTTTGGATGTGGCTTATGTATTCGACTACCAATTATCCTTCTTACCACATCCCTTTGATTCAGAGATACCCTTGTGTTATTCTTCCAAAATTATTCTTCAATTAGGGATCTCAATGCTTCAACAATTGGTTTATCTTTTTGTGGTTGTCTCCCAGATAATTCCCATAATTCATTGTCATCGGTGTCCTCAATTATTTGGTGCCTTCCATTAGCTCTCAATAAAGTTTTTCTATTTATTCTCAATTCTTGACTTGTATTTCTAATGAGACAAGATTTCTTCATTTGATTACTTACTATTGTTGATGTAATGACACGTCATGTGACACTACTATCTTTGGTGTGTGAGGTGTTACCCACATTCTCATATGCACTCATTAGATTCTTCACAATAGATCTATCACTTGAAGCTTTCGATGTTCTCAGCTCAAGAATCTTCATAATGGACCTGCACTTTAGATTTATCATCATTTCAATAAATGATTGACATCTTTTGATTCCATTTATTTTTCAAAGAACACTCTCAAAATATTATTAACATATCTTCTACAAGTACGTTTTGGAATCAAATCTTCCATCAACTACAAAATATTCTCATCAATATCAATAAAATACTAGCATTTCTATGCAAAATTCTAGGAGGTGTTCTCAAAGTTAAATTTTCCTCAACATTAGGAATTTCATCAATATTTAAATGAGATGGGATAGATGGCATACCTTCAATTGGAGATGGAATAGATTATGTGCCTTGAATTTGAGTTGGGAAAGATGGTGTACCTCCTTCTTCACATGTGAGTGATGATGTACTTTCAACTTGAGATGTGGTAGATGGTGTCCCTCCATCTTGACTTGTAGTAGATGGTGTTCATCCATATTAAATTGTGATAGAGCATGTGTCTCCAACTATAGGATTCAAATTTCTCATTGCACGAAAGCTTTTTATCTATTCCCTTTGTGATACCAATACCCTATACATTAGACCCTCAACCATTAAACCCTAAACCCTAAACCCTTGACCCTAACCCCTCAACCCTTAACCCTTAAACCCTTAATCCCTCAACCCTCAAGTATAAACCCTCTACCCTATACATTATACCCTAAACCCTATACCTTAAACTCTAAACCCTCA